>JADDOH010014844.1:0-16800 GCA_016648135.1 Agrypnia vestita | reverse complement strand
CGGGATGTGCCCTGAAGTTTTCTTATCATAGCGGCCGTTCCGTATTTGCCTATTCCTAGGCGTTTTGGTTCTCGTGACGCAAATCTGCGACATAACGTCTCAGATTCGCGTCACGAGTGCATCGGGCACGACGGCTATTTACAATTCAACTCACCGGAGTGAGTGCACTAAATGAAGTACGTTACAAAAACTGGAAACTTTATTCTCTGAATCAGGTTGTATCTGATTACTAGCCCGGCTATCTGTTGCGGTGGCCTTATTTCTTCCAGTGGCTTTATTTCCGGCCGACGCGCGCTATTGCTGGCAACCTTGGTTCACCTCGGATTGTATGGATAAAGTTCTTCTTGGTCTTCTTCTGCAGCGCTCTACGACTACAGTCGCAATAGAGCCATACGCATCCCTTGAAAACGCCTTTGTGGTTCAGTACAATTCAGTTCAATTGTACATTCGGTCTATCAGGAAATTATCTATTCATATTAATCTTTGTCTCCCCCTCCTTCGATTTGATCTTATGTGCGTGCTTGTGTGTGAGGACTCTGTGCATGATGGATATATCTCAAATTAGTAATTAAGTAAACAGCCAAAGAGAGATTGCGTAGGATGATTAATTAATGCAAAGAAGAATATATGTAGTACTTGATTGTTGACAAAAATAGCCTTCTAAAAAGGCTTAAAAGGTGAAAATAGACTAAGTTAACAAAAATCTGAAAGTAACCTTCTAATAAGCGTGTATTGGAAAGAGCATAAATATGAGAAAGCGTGTCAGAATAGACTGTGTCATTCTACGTCTCTAACAAGAAAACAGTGTGATGTTAAAAAATTTAATAATATTTTAATTATATAATTTTTTTAAATTATGGCTGGTGTTAGCAGAAAATATTTAATTATATACTGGTTTTATAGTTTTCCTGACAAGCTTCTATTGACGGCCTGTTTACGGGCAGCCAGCACGAACCACCTACATTCGTTGAAAATTGGACTGCAATAACGTCACGATATTTTAAGTCGTCCTCGTTTTCTGAAAACAATACTCGTAAATTGAGACACAGCCATAAAAAATACTGCGAAGTATTAAAAAAGCGTGATAGAATTTAATAAAGCGTAATTATATTTTTTTAAATATGCTACGTTACGTCACGTTACTACACTGGGTGAGGATTATATTACAGTTTAACTAGCTGGTTGGCCCGGCTTCGCCCGGGACCATGATTCGATAAGTATAGAATTGTGTTAACGTCTTTTTTTGCTGGTTTCCGCACCTTGTCATTTTAATGCCATGCTAGACCATCTTCGCCTTGCCAAAATATCAACACATATTTAAGCGCATAATCATAACACTCTAAAGAAAACATTCCAAAACTTTCTAGAGCATTCCGAAATCTTATAGAACTTTCTGGAATCTTCTAGAATTTCCCCTTTCCAGAACCTTCTAAAGCATTTTAATTATTTATCTTGATTCACCGACGCACTGCGCCACTCAGTTTGGAACCTTATAGATTTTTCTGAAAGCTTGTAGAACTTTCTAGAGCATTCTCAAACCTTCTAGAACTTTCCGGAACATTCTAGACCTGCCAACACACTCCGCCACTCAGTTTGGAACGTTATAGATCTTTCTGAAAGCTTGTAGAACTTTCTAGAGCATTCTCAAACGTTCTAGAACTTCTCAAACCTTCCGGAACATTCTAGACTCACCGACACACTCCGCCACTCAATAGAACCTTCTTGAACTGTCTCCTTCCAGAACCTTTTTAAGCATTTGAGAACCTTCACGATCGTTCTGAAACCTTCTAAACTCACCGACATACTCCGCCACTCTGTTTGAAAGCTTATAGGAACCTTACAGAACGTTCTCCTTCCAGAACATTCTAGAGCTTTATCGATCGTCCTAAACTTTCTAGACTCACCGACTTCTAGGCTCCGCCACTCAGTTTGGAACCTTATAGAGCTTATAAGTATTTTGTAGAACAATCTCCTTCGAGATCTTCATAAAGCTTTATAAAACATTATCGAACCTTTTAGACTCACCGACACACTCCGCCACACTGTTGGAAACGTTATTGAACTTTCGAGAACTTTCTATAATGTTCTCCTTCTAGAACTAGAACCTTCTAAAACTTTTCAGAACTTTCTAGATTCGCCGTCGCATTCCGCACAAAGTTTGGAACAGTATAAGACTTTCTGATACTCCATCCAGAACTTTTATACTCACCGATAAACTCCGCCACTAAGTTTGGAACCTTACAGAACCTTCTTGAACGTCTAGAGTCCAGAACATTTAAAGCACTCGAGAACATTCATGAACGTTCTGAAACCTTCTAGACTCACCGATACACTCCGCCACTCAATAGAACCTTCTTGAACTTTCTCCTTCCCGAACCTTCTAAAGTACTCAAGAACATTCATGAATGTTCTGGAACCTTCGAGATTCACCGACACACTCCGCCACTCAGTTATAGATCTTTCAGGAATCTTCTAGAGCGTTTTCATTCCAGAACATTCTAGAGCTTTTCGAACGTTCTGGAACCTTCTAGACTTACTGAAACCCTCTGTCACTCAGTTTGGAGCCTAATAGAACCTTCTTGAACTTTCTCTTCCAGAACTTTCTGGAACCTTCTAGACTCACAGACACACTCTGCCACACTGTTTGGAACATTATAGAACTTTCGGGAACCTTGTAGAACGTTCTCCTTCTAGAGCTCGTAATTTCTAAAACTTTTTGGAACGTTTTAGAATCGCCGACATACTCCGCCACTCAGTTTGGAACCTTATCTAACTTTCTGATACTTTCTCCATCCAGAACATTCTAGAGCATTCTGGAACCCTCTCTAAATCTTCTGGATCCTTCTATACTCACCCCTAAACATTGCCACGAGCTTTATCAAACGTTCTGGGAACTTCTAAACTTCTAGAGAACATTCTAGAAGTTTTTCGAACGTTTTGAAACCTTTTAGAGTCACCCACGCACTCCGCCACTTAGTTTGGTACCTTATAGAACTTTCGGCGATTTTCTAGAACGTTCTCCTTCCAGTACTTTCTAGAGCGGTTTTTTCCGGAGCCTTCTAGACTCGTCTACACAGTCGGCGGACCGATTCTCAAACAATTTGAAGCATTTGCGGCCTTCTCATAACAAAATACCCACTCCTACCCACGCTCACCCACCCCCACAAAACTCGCATACTTTCAATGTGACACCAAGAGCTATCCTACCAAAGGCTTGAAAAATTTCAATACTGTCCTCAAAAGCAGTGTTTATTTTTATTCAATTAAATAAAAAAACAAAGCTCAATTATTAAGCATGCTCTCATTAGTAAGCTAAGGGAAATATTTGCTTAAGTAAAAATATCTCATATTTGAAATTTTTTCTTAATTAAGATCGTTATTGCCAACAAATCTTAATGACCCCAGTTTTGGATTCGCGCAAGTCGTAATTGCGAGGCCCCCGAATGGCGGAGAAAAGCGAAATAGAACCAGGAGCCACAGAGAAAACGAAAATAAAAAAGAAAACAAGGTCTAGAAACTTGTCAGAAAATCTGTCAAAATTTAATAATTTATGTCTCAAAAATATGTGACACAAGTCGAAGTAAATATAAGTGTCGGATCGAGACCCTCCTCCGTGCCCCGTGCAAGTGAATTACGCGAGCAATACGAATTGACGCGCTCAGTCAACTCACGCCATAGCTTGCGAACCGACTGATAGGGGTAAAATAAGTTTTGGACGATAGCATATAAGCCTCTCGATTAGCGATGCGCGATTACGATTATTATAACTCGAATTATTCGATTAATAAAATTATTCGCGATTAAAATCATTCGACTTCGCTGGTTAAGCCGAGAGCCGAGTACGAATAAAACGAATGATTATACTAGCGATGCGTGATTATGAGTTATTTTCATAATCGAATGATTAGTAATCGATTCAAAAGTTATTGATTATTTTTCATTAAAGTGAACTATTCAATTGCTATGACGATGGTTTATGTGACTTGAGAAAGTCAGTCTGGCATCAAAGACAATACCGAGATCCTTGATCTTAGCAACGAGTGAAATTTTTTCTTTATTAATTGTATCATTGAACTTAATTGGTGCTCCTGAATGACTATAGGTAAGACATGCACACTTTTTTATATTAAAATGCAGTCCAGTCTACTAACGCATCTAAGTCTTTTTGTAATTTAAAACATTCACGTATACTCGTAATCTTAGAATAAATTTTCAGGTCATCCGCAAAAGCACAAATTTCGCTGTTTTTATGCTGTTTGTATATCTATCATAATCAAGAACAATTATCTGTCCATCCTTTCGTTCATCTGTACGTCCGTCCGTCGTAACTTTGTGTAACATCCATCACTTCTTTATAGCACAAAAACTTTTTTTTCTTTCGATTTTTTCTTTTCTTTTCTTTCCTTTTTTTAATAAATATTTTAAAAGATAATAATAAATTTTTAATTAAATATATA
Source organism: Agrypnia vestita (assembly GCA_016648135.1). Taxonomy (NCBI): domain Eukaryota; kingdom Metazoa; phylum Arthropoda; class Insecta; order Trichoptera; family Phryganeidae; genus Agrypnia; species Agrypnia vestita. The sequence continues at coordinate 12,343 of JADDOH010014844.1, read as the reverse complement.
CTTATTCTTTAAGAACCGACATGCAAAACTATCGTTACTTTTGAGGGGTTACAGGTAGTATTAATAATAAATTTGGCCGATAAGTCGAATCAAAAATCGAGAAATGGTGTCTAAATACATCTCATCATAATAATCTCATATCAAGAAAGGATGAAAGGGCACGTGGCCGAGGCAAAAGGCTACGCTAGTACTATTAAAGCACCAAGTGTTAATACGTATGTGCCATCTACGTATTCACGTTAACGTTAATTTGATCTTAAGATGGAACTAATCCAATTCTTGGTAGAATTGACAATGTGTAAATGGTTTTCTATTTGCTGTGTATGCAAATGTTATCTACTGTACTGTTTAATGCTATCGTAATATCACGTTTTAAAATTTGAGTAGATTGAATATTTATAATTTATTTTAATAAACAATTTTTATAATTAACTCAATTCTGCATTTATTAAATTGAGTTTTTTTCTATCAACGTAGCGATATGTATCTAGGTACGAGTATACAAGTAAACAGGGTTATTTTGCATATTTTGAAAATTACGTATTTTGAAAACATTAACAACCTCGCAGGACTTTATTCCTGCTTTAATTATGAGTCGAAAACGTTCAAGCAACATTGACCTCAGATCAACAGTTATGGCGATATGCGATATCAAAATTTGCATTTTTATTTAAAAATTTCTGACTCATTTTTTGTAAAACGTTGGATTATTATTACAGTAATTTATATCTAACATGAAAAATTCATTCCTTTTAATATAAGTTAAACAAAAAAAAATAAAAGCCTTCAGGTTCCAATTGGAAAACATTCCAATTAGATTTTTTGCAGAGTTTTATCATTTTATTTAACTTGTATTGAAACGAATTAATTTTTCGTAATCAATATAAGTTACTGTAATGATAATTTATATAAAATAAGCCAGAAATATTGAAAATATTGAATAGTTTATATAAAATAAGCTAGAAGTATTGAAATATTGAAAATATTCAATAGTTTATAGAAAATAAGCCAGAAATATTGAAAAAAATACATTGATATTGCATAACTCCTTAAGTAGTGATATTAGGTCATGGCTGCTTGAACATTTTCGACTTATAATGAAGGCAGGAGTATTGTCCTGCGAAGTTATAAATGTTTTCCAAATAACCCTGTATAAAGGTAATAAGTCATTTTTGACACAATACTAGCGTAATATTTGGTTAACTCATATGAAAGAATAATTTTCTATTTTTTTAAACTACTTTTGACAGTCTCACGGAAATTATTGTCAGATTTATTCTTTAACCATTCCAATTTGAAAATAAAAATTGACTTATGAATTCAAATATGAGCAAAATTTTCTTTCAAAATTATTTCTGCATATTTTATTTATTATACGAAGAATCCTAGATGAGTAGCGGATATGATGACATTTTCTTTAGATATTTATAGAAGACGTACAGAAGCACCGTTGCTTTGTGAGGCAAACCAATGAGGTGTAAACATCAGAAATCAAAGAAAAATATTTGTTTGATTCCGTTTTTTTTTTAATATCACTGTTTTTCGCGATAGGGAAGCAATTCTCAACTTTTATTAAAAATAAATCACTGGACTCAAGTTTTAGCTGAAACACTACTCCATAATTTACATTAATTTCTCAATAAAGTATTCTACTTCTATATTCTTGTATATTATCGTGTGCTCCACTGTTTTACAAATTTTTCCAAAACCTTCTATAATTGAGCCCTTGCCCGGAATAACGTTGTATCCAACACAAATGTCAATTTTGAGTTATTGATGGAGTTATGTTAGGTATGTTATTATGCATCGATCAAGGTAAATAATATGTCAAGAAAAAAATATTTAGGCTTCTGGCTGCATTTTAAAGTTATTGGTTTGTGGAATAACGTTGTATAGTGTTTCTCAAAATGGCGTCGCCGAGCGTCAATATCGTGGAGCGTGGTTTAATTCACATGAATAAAGGGAGAAAACGAACATCTAATGTGTTAAATTGGAAAGATATCAAAGCTAATAAGTTGAAGGATGCAGGAAAGGAGTGTTTATCCAGAAAAAATATTATCAAACCTGCAATTGACCCGCCGGAACATGTTTGTGGAATAACGTTGTATACGATTTGGCAATTCTGATTGATATTGTGATTTCATATCATTTTGTCGAACGTTAACCGATTTTACTCAATTGATTTATCCATATTGATATTTGAAATGCTTTTCGATAATAATGCTGGCTTTATAGTGCTCTTTATATTGTAACTTAATAAAACACCGATACAAAATGTTTATTTAATTCCTCATTCTTTTTCGCAGGGTCAAGTTTGTGCCAAAAATGTTTAAATCCGGGATGTTTTCTCCCTTTATCTCCCTCTTTAATATCAAGATAAATATTTAATCAGTATTCAGGTTACTGAATTACAATGGAAAAAGTAATCATCTCGTCTTGTGTATTAAGAAATTGAATGTCCGACGCCGTATTCAGCAAATAGACGGAGATATGTAACAGTATGTACGAGAGACTTATCGTTCCGTAAAAGCTCTTTACCTACTAATGATCTCATCACAATCAGAGCTCAAACCTTCCACAGAGAATTAGAATCATGGACCTCCTATAGCTTTCTACCAACTATTTGTGGAAGGAGGGCAAGATTGGCTACCGTTTGGAAAAAAATCATGCAGTTAGGGAGCCTGGAACTAACTTCAATGTATTCCAATCTACTGCCAATAAGACTGCTAAGCTCAAAGACCTCGATGACATTTGTGAATTCATGTTAGATGAGCACATGCTGCTTTTAAAAGGCATTATCAAGTAAAGCAGAATAAAAAAATCCATTTTGCGGAATAACGTTGTTTGTGAAAATTTCATATACAACGTTTTTCCACTGATTCAGCATGTTTTTTTTAATATATATTAAAATTTAATTGACTTTTCCCCCTATTTTATATTGAGATTAGTTAAGAATTATATATTTGTTATATTTAAAATATAAAATGTAATAAATTGTAACTGGTTTCGTTTTTTCAATTTTTCTCGGAATGAGTGTTTTGTTGGATACAACGTTATTCCGGGCAAGGGCTCAATTATTCTTAACGTTCGTAAATTCTCGAGTAAGTGCAATTCCTCTTGTTTCTAGATTCTATATGAAAATACTATACAATTGTAGAAGCGAAACATCCATACTTGAGTAACACACAGATTAAAATCGGAAATCGAACCCGGAACCCTCAGGCTACGAGGGCCGCCTTTACGTGGGTATGATAATTTGATAATTCTGGCGACTGCTTCACTTTATATATACTGAAGTTCTTAAATTTTTCGTGGTATTTAGATGGTCTCATTTTTTTCAATTATTTATAAATTAAATAAATGTGTCCAATTTCTAAAAAAAAAATTCTAACAAACAAAGCATAACGCATCTTATTGACGCGTTTTGATTTTTATGTAACACCACCTTGACATTTTTAAAAAAATCTTTTTATTTTACTTTATCTTGTAGCTTTTGGTGTCGATTATTTTTTTGAGACACCACTCAATTTCAATTTTAAAAATTTGATGAGTTGTAGATTTTCATCTTTCCAGACTAGTTAATAAAATATTTCAAAAACTACAAGAATAAATTATAATGATAATAATAATTATGTATAATTTAATTTAGTTTTCGCGTTTTCGCGAGTACCTACTCACCTCAAGGGCGCTTTACACAGAAAATTATCTTACAAAACAACTTACTGCTAAAAAACTTATTTACCATTACTTATTCACTAGGTGGCATGCAAAAAATGGAATGACGTCTAATACTATAATAGTTGGGAGTGCCTGGTGTTTTCGCGGAGTGCACACAAGGAGAGAAAAACATTAGCTAGTGCTGTAGTGGTCTGATTCTATAGGTTTGTATAGGATTGTCTAAATAAACGCGTCTTTAGTTATTTTTTGAACTGTGATAGGTTGTCTGTTTATCTACATGTCATAATAATAATATGTGCAATTTAGTACTTCTTCTTCTGATAAATGCGCTGTTTGTTTCTTATTAATTTTTTTGCAAAAAAAGTATTTTTTTATATGCTACATCAAAGACTCAAACTCTGGTGACATGATTATCTTCACCTTTGCTGGACGGAAATACAGTTAATTTTAAATGAAAAAACCAATAATAAAAATGATAATGAAACGAATTTTTAATGTTGAATTTGTACGTATTTTTTGATGTCTCAGGATGGAAAACCCTTAAATTCAACTAAGAATATGAAAGAACTTTGTTTTTGACCGAACTTAACCTATTAACAAGTCCATTTTAGAATTTTTTTATTTTGTATCGTTCTTTTTAAATTTTTTTTTAAATAGACATGCGAACACGGAATATGTGTCACATCAATATTCTTACTATTTTCAAACTAAACTAAACGCTTGTGCTATGAAAACAGGACTAACTTGCTAGTCTGGAGTGAGGTTCGAACACGCGACCTTTGTATCACGAAGCGAGTGTCCTAACCACAAGACCAACAAGAGTTTATCGAATGATTTCCAATTAGTGTTGAGTGTGCGATAGTATTCAATATCCCAGCTTACACGCGTAGATTTGTTTACGTAAAAAGAAAAAATGAATTAAAAATATTAGTTTCTCTGTAGTACTCTTTCTGCGCATTAAACTGTAAGGCAAATTGGTTACTTAAAAAATATAACCTATATTTCATGTACCTTATCGACAAGTGCTAATATCTTGCCTTAATGTGCTCGCGTTCCGTAATGTGCTCGAAGCTCCCGATTATTGGAGATTTTATCGAAACACTTCTTGTAATAAGTATTCTACAAGTAGCAAAATATTGTATTTTATTTTCCAGAATTTAAAAAAAATAGCAGCATCCTTTCTCGGAAATAAATGTAATATCAATTAAGATAAAATTGTAAATACTCTGTAGCAAAATATATCCTCCCTGTTTTTTCTTCATGTGTTTATCTAAGGATTTAAATAAACTTGAATAAATAAAATGAAAGAAAGAAATAAGATAATATTTTCTTTATTTGAAGGCTTCTTTATAAAAAGGGTCCATATAAATAGAACATCAGATCACAAAGTATTTTTTGTTTCTATATAACAGTATGCACCATGTGTGATATTTCATTTTAAAATGGTCTATATAACAGTAGGTATACACCATGTGTGATGTTTTATTTTTCATGATTACAAGTCAAACTACATCAACCTACATCTACATCTACAATCTACATCAAAAATTCGCTATGTTTCATGATTACAAGTCAATCTACATCAATCTACATCTACATCTACAATCTACATCAAAAGTTCGCTAACGTGGAAAAGGGGTTCACATATTATTTTTAATCTTTTAACCAATATGACGGATGCCGTTTTACAGTTCGACGATGTCCCAAGGATTGCTTAACAACATGAATAATAAATACAGAGAAAACGTAAAATTAATGTCCATAATTAGCAAGCGAATATTAGAAAATAAAAATAAAAATAAAATTTTCGTTATTTATTTCACTAAGTGTTATTTCTCTCTCGTGTAATATTTTGTTTTTGCGTATAGACCCTTTTTATAGGGACGCCTTCATTTATTGGAATAAAAAATTATATGGTATTTTTTAATTATTATCAATAAAACTGTTATTTTAAAATATGCACTTAATAAAGTACAGTTATTCAATCCAATATTATAGTATTGGTGTGAAATTTCCATACGTAATTTTGTATATTAATTGTTCGTGTGAACCTACTCGTATTTTTGCTTCGATCAGATTAGACGGATAATTTATGTGGAATGATAATTCACCCCCAAGTCGACGGAGCATTCGTAACGTATACACCTGAATTCACTTTTATTTACTTGGTAGGCAGGTAAAATTATTCAAAAAGTATACATACATATATAAGTGTACAGTGGTGGAGTGAGAAAATGGTATTTAGAAAACGCAAACATTTTTGAATCAAGAAACATAATTATTTCGCTGGTCATGTTATGCGGTTGACTGCAATTACGGGGGTTGAAGTGAAACGATGTCGACGGGTTCAGGAGTGACAGAAGAGTGATGCATGAAGCGGTCGGATGCCGGTTAACCCGCGGCGATGGCGTATGCGCGCGCTGATGACGTCACGCGTTTTGAGCGTGGTATACGCCGTTCAAACTATATTATGATACGCTAGCTAAGGTCACTCTGTGTCCTCTCATATCGCACATAAAGTGCTATCACCTTTCTAAAATATGCTTTCTCAGATAATGGGGTTAATTTTTATTATTTTCTTTTGTTTTTTGTTCCTTTATGTATTGGGATGATATTTTCCCTTATCAACATTATCATATTTTTTTCATATTTCTTATAAAACATTTCAAAGGGAATATAAATGTAAAGAAAAATGTATCAAATATATCACTTTTCACCGTAAAACAATAATGAGAAGTCACACAAAAATAATGTTTTGGTACGTAGGACAACTAACTACGTACAAAAATATGACATTTTAGCTCAAAAACGTTTTTTTTTAAATAAGATATAGGTACCTACCAGTATAAATAAACGAACATAGAGTCAAATTAATACTTTGTGGATCTTTTTTTTTAATTTTAAAATAATTTACTACGCAAAAGACTTTTTCTTGATTAAACAGCTAAATCAGGAATTCCGAAGAAATGATTTTTTTTGTTTTCATTGTAAAATCATAATAGCTATCCACTGTTTTAATTTATTAATATTAAAAAGTTTTTAATTATGTAAAACGGGTTATAAAGGCCAAGCAAAAAATTAAAACAATATATTTTAAAACATGAACTGTATGAAAACTGTTTACATATATTAATGGTAAAGAAAAAGAAAATCAAAACATTATATCAAATTGAAAAAATACATAAAATCAACGAACAATTAATTATAAGTAATTTTAGTAAGCTAAAAAAGTTGCATTGCAATATGATTTTATAGTGAATAAACTATGAAACATCCCAATTATAATAACTTCGTTGTCTGTCCGTCCGTCCATCGAAACATCTTTATAGTACTTTTTTTTTTCTTTGTTTTCTTCTTTTTTTTACTCCCTTTATATTAACTCGTGGCGTCTGCTTGCTTGCTTGGTTGCCAACTTGCCGGGTGAAAAAACTTTGGATCGATTTTTAAACCTTTTCCAGTGATCCAATCGAGCTGAAACTTGGCAAGTAGACTCGTGGCAACGATCAAGAAGATTTATCAAATTTTCGTTTAAAAAATTTAATAATTATAGTATAATTTCGGATTTTTAGAAATTTTATTGGTTTTTTCAAATTGGTAAGTTTGATTACGGCGGCCAGATAACGTCGCGGAATATTTTCTAAATTTGAATTACTCCGTCGGTATGCATAATAGGTACTTCACTACGAATGTCGATAATCTAAATTGACTGACAAATGTTTTTAGAATTTAATCTTCAAAGCATGAAGTGTTTTATCGAAGCTCAAAACATCTGGCATTTTAGAAATATATTATATTACTGTAAGTTTAGTGTTATGTTATATGTTTTAATTCGTCGTTAATTGTTGTTATATAAAAACTTGTTTTTTATGGGTTACTTTTTTATAAATACTTATTCTTTAGGAACCGACATGTAAAAGTACCTACCAAAAAAATTTTCCGGGTTACAGCTGGCGTTGGTAATAAAATCAAAATGTTCTTCCGATTGTTCTCCTGTTGCCGTACTCAAGTTCTAACTTTGATGGGATAGTAATATGGAAAAAAAATATGTATCTAAGTGTTTATAAATGTAAATAAGTGTTTCTAGGCCTAATTTTTTGATTCTTTTAAAATTAAAACATATTCTCGCTCCGTCTGCTGCTCCCGTTAGTCTTTTTGCAGTGATTCGAATGTAAATTTTCGTTCAGCTTACTACTTGATTTTGATAATATTAATATCTGTATTTATTTTATTCCAAACTAAGCTTGGGAAGTGCTGAACTAGTGAAAACATTTTTTTTTTATTACGTTCTATTTAGATACAATTTGTACACGTTTAATATAATAGTATGTATGTACAATGATATTGTTGATATTTGTGTTCTTAGTCCTCCTCACTAGGGGTTCCTGTGCTGAGGCGGACTAGTTTATACTTATTTATTTTCTATTTTTAAATTACTACGTAGTTTTTAATACTCCTTTTAATTTATCTGCATCGTTCTATTGCATTGTTCTAGCCATGCTTTTTTTTTTTAACTCTTCAATCTTTTTAATACTTTTGAATGTTTGAGGAAGGATGTTGTAGAGTTTTTTTGCAAAATAGATATAGCTTCTTTGGCCAAAAGTTGTATTGTAAGTTGGTGTATTTCTATTTACAATTTTTCTGCCTCTCGTATGATATGCCGGTGTTCTATTGTTTTGTTTTGTGTCCTTAAATTGGTGTACGAGAATGCTCTTGGCATATATTTGTTTTATGTTCGGTACGTCAAAACATTTGAAGATCTCTTTTGAGGGCGTTCTGATTGGATGTTTTAAAATGGTTTTAATAATGCTCTTTCGCGATGTATTTAAGTAAAATAAATAATTGAGTACACTATTTTATTTCAGGTGCAACGTGATAGCCAAAGCGCTGATCTACTTCCTGCTGCCGCTGTCGGTGATCGCGTGCTTCTACATCCTGATGGCGCGGCGGCTGCAGGCCAGCGCGCGCGAGCTGCCCGTGGCGCTGCGCGGCGCGCACTCCAGCTCGCAGGTGCGCGCGCGCCGCCACGTGGCGCGCATGGTGCTCGCCTTCGTGCTGGGTGAGTGCCCCCATCATCATTATTATCGCTGTTTGCTCTGCAACCCCTCCCGAATACTTTTGTGGTTTTTTTTTATTGTAGAACTAAATAACAATTAACGACAATGCCTTGCATTTTTATATCAGCAATTTTAATAAAATGTTCATTATTAATCCTTGCATTAGGTTTTTGTAGGCGTTTTTCCAAACATCAATCGTCAATATAGTGGAGTTAAAACTACTAACTAAAAGTAGTTTTTATTACAATATTCGGTTGATAAAATACAGTAAATATTATTCAAAGCTATTTTCATTATTTGAATGTGACATGAACATAAGTTTTAAGTACTCAAAGCTCTATAGACATATACAAATAAACATACAAAACATAAAATATGCTAATCAATCCCGATAATCCCGATAATCTTTTTTTACCATCTTTACTACTTAACCGATTTTTCGGTTCGGTATTGATGTAAAATGCCTCGAGTTCTCGCGGGATCGGGATTGCATTCCCTAGTCTTGGCCTTCTCGAGAATCTTCTTCCACTCATCTCGGTACTGTGTCAGCTCTCTCCAAAACAGATATCTCTCTTTTGGGACGGTATTACTCCATCTTAATTTTGGCCTTGATGTCGAAGTTTCATGATGTTGATAATACTATATTTAACTTATTGGAAGTAAAATATAGGTCAACACCAATAAAACAATTGAAAAAAAATTTTGAAATCTGTCAATAAAGATCAGAGAAAAAGAATATTAAATTTTAGCGATGAATGAACACTAGTTTTATTAAATTTAACTCGCATGCCTAAACATCTATTTATTTGACCTAAGTCTTTACCTTTAAACTCTGACATTAGTTTTTCTTTTAAATCTTTTGTCATAGCCAGACTATTGGAAAAAATGAAAAAATCATCAACAAATATTGCAATGATAATCTGCTCCTTTTTACATTTTTTACTATACAAACATGGCTCTGAAACTGATTTTACATAATTAATTTTTATCAAATAATCATTTATTCTTGCATTCCATGCTCTAGCAGACTGCTTTAAACCATAAACTGCTTTCTTAAGTTTAAGCACACAATTACTTGGACATTTTAAACTAGGTGGTGCCTGCATGTACACATTTTCTGTTAAAAAACCATTTAAAAATGCTGTTACCACATCAAGGTTGTGATGGATCCTCTTCTTCGCCTTTCAGCTCGATCCTACTCCTAACTGAGTTTACGCCTTGTTAGAGGCAAACAAGCTATCTATATACGTCGGGTGAAGGCTCTACGGTTTTTAACGTAGTATTTCCAAACACCCTCGCTTTATTCAAGACCTCCCCAGTTCACGTTGTGTAATTTTTTGTTTCGAACTATAGGGGATGAATTGGTTTAGTGGTAACCCTAACGCAAGCTTTACTTAAATTAAATACTGGGGTATGAAGTTCGTGAATGTTCATGGAAAACGCAAACAAAACTACCTAGCACGTCAATTAAGCCCTACGGTGCAATTGCTAAACATACTATGTTCCGTGGCCCTATATTATTTACCTATCATTCCTACGGACTGAAACCACTGCATCTGGTGTAGCTGCGCTTCCAGAGTGCGCGGTCCTCTGCTCCCACGCCCTCTCCGCTCGATCCCCCATTGTCTTACCTGTATGGGATCGACCGCCATCCACTGGAAAGGTTAGTAACGTGCCGTTATCACATGCGCATGCACATATAGAGTACATAGATCCCCTGAAAGCCCTCGAGTCCTTCGTAGCCGCTCCTATGGATGATTCCGTCTTCGACGCCCTCGCTGATTAATAATTTTATCTTCCGCCGTTATCTCGCTGTGCTTATTCCTTACGATCTTTTATATTTACTCTGCATTATCTTTATATCAATTACATTGTTACGTTTATTTACTAGCCGGCCTAAGTTCCGTCACCTGTATCTGGCCCTATGTCTCATTCTAGTGGTACGTTGGGTTCTAATGGATAAGGGGTTTGTAGAAGGTATGTGTAAATGTATGTGTACGCGGAAAATGTGGTTGCTTTAAATTCGGCCCCTCCATACCCAAAGGCTCATCGGTGACTGATCCCATCTTCCTTCTCCCGACACGAGTTCCGGATACGTTGACCTGAGCCTGGATGCGCCTTTTCATGTTGGGCCTCTTCTGTGCAAAGTACCGCACCATCCCTCGCGTCAGTGTCTGGCGTCCGGGCTCAGAGCCAGTTTGCCCCCCGAATTCCAACTCCTCCAGGTTAAACTAAGTTAAACTACGGTATATATACTGAAGCTACTGTAAAGATGGTCCCGGGCCACCTGTCAAGTCAAAAATATGCGAGTGGGGAGGGGGAGTTTCCTAGGCTCCCCAACCCTCGCCTGTGAGCAACTGCAGCCCATTGGCCATTCGCGACACTACAGTGACTGCAACCACCCTCCCAGGTAGTACTTATTATAATCTGGTATGCATCAATACGTTCAATCCATTCCAGACGAGGGAAGACATCCGCACGGGTGTTGTGCCACCCGTGAAGAGCCCCCTCATACACTACGTACGAATAGATACATACTAATAAAATATAATATACATACATATACTTACATATACAATACATAAATAAATACTTGTAATGGTTGGTTGCCATGTGGTTTCACGAGGCCATGACCCCTCGTATTAGTAGATGGAAAGGTGGATCTGGACAGTAGGGATATGCCTAGCCCCTGGCCAGGGATGTCGGTGTATTTTCTCCAAATGGTGTACAGCTAGAATCCTGCCATCGATGATGATGGGATCTGCCTAATTTTCTCCGACTGATGTGTAACTGGAACCCTGCCTTCACTGATGAAGATGATGTTGTCACTATCGAAACGTCACCTGATGATATATAGCTGAACCACCGCTAGTGATGATGATGATGATGATGATACTATCGTAACGTTTCCTGACGATATATATCTGAGACACCGCTAATGATGATGATGATACTATCGGAACGCCTCCTGACTATATATGACTGGGACACCGCTAATGATGATGATGATGATGATACTATTGAAACGCCTCCTGACGATGTATAACTGGGACACTGCTAATGATGATGATGTTGATGATACTATCGAAACGCCTCCTAACGATATATAGCTGAACTACCGCTAGTAATGATGATGATACTACCGAAACGCCTCCTGACGATACATAGCTGGGACACCGCTAATGATGATGATGATGATGATGATACTATCGCAACGTCTCCCGACGATATATATCTGGAACACCGCTAATGATGATGATGATACTATCGGAACGCCTCCTGACTATATATGACTGGAACACCGCTAATGAAGATGATGATGATGATACTATTGAAACGTCTCCTGACGATATACAACTGGGACACTGCCAATGATGATGATGTTGATGATGCTATCGAAACGCCTCCTGACGGTATATAGCTGAACCACTGCTAATGGTGATGATGATGATGATGCTATCGAAACGCCTCCTGACTATATATAACTGGGACACTGCTAATGATGATGATGATGATGATACTATCGAAACGCTTCCTGACTATATATATCTGAAACACCGCTAATGATGATGATGATACTATCGGAACGCCTCCTGACTATATATGACTGG
>JADDOH010014843.1:0-73624 GCA_016648135.1 Agrypnia vestita | reverse complement strand
TTTTTCAATAGATATTGACGCTGTAGCACTTTTTAAGTTTGTAAAAATGTTCACATGTTTGGGTATCACTTTGTGTCGTAAACAATTTTGTAAGAAATATATATTTAAAACTGTAAGTCTGTATTTAATGTGGAGTTTTTTGTACACTTTCGCCTTGATTGCCGTACTGGCACTTGATAAGTAATTAAATGTTACGGCGTTTACCTTGTGGAAATCCATTATGAATAAATAATGAAATAAAACAATCAACTTTGTTTTTTTCCACTTATATTTAAGACACTTGTTTCACTACATGTTTCGGAAACGTCCGTTTCCTTCATCAGGTGAATTAAGACTGAGGTTTGTAGGAATGGTTGTCTGGTGTGTGTGTTGTGGATTCGGTAGAAGTGGAGGGGGTATCTAAGTGGTGGGAGATCGGGAACATTGTAAGAAGGGGTGATGTGAAGGGTTGTATTTGATTATTGATTATGTTATTTGTTGTGTTTATGATTTTATGAATTTCAAGTGTTTCTAAATTATTTTGTTTAAGGCCGTATGTCTGTTTATGTAGGATGTGTATTTTTGTATTGCTGAAAGTGTGGTTATTTTCTATAATGTGATTGGCGTATTCTGAAAAATTGTGATTTGTGAGGTACCTTTTATGTTCTTTGAATCTTTTTTCAATTGATCTGCCTGTCCTTCCTATATATGACATCTCACAATCTCCACATTCTAGTTTATAAATACCACTACAATGTAATTTGTTAGGATTTTTAGATTTACTATTTTTCAATTGTTTTTCGATTGTATTGTCCGTGTAAAAAGCTGGTTTTATATTATTTGGTAGTTTTCTGGTAATGTCGTATGATATTGTATCTATATGAAGTATTTTTCGCCAATTATTGTGTGTGTCTTTGGTAAAAGAGTTGTATATATATTTTTTTATTATGTTTCTTTGGATTTTTTTATTTAAAATTTTTTGTATTGTATCTATTTTGTAGCCGTTGTTGAGTGCTATTGTTTGTATTGTTTTTAATTCTCTTTGGAAATTTTCTTTGCTTAATGGTATCGATATTAATCTAGTTATCATAGAATGAAATGCTGCCATTTTATGAGATATTGGGTGATGTGAAGATTGGTGTATAATATTGTCTGTAAATGTTGGTTTTCTGTATATATTGAATGAAAATGTGTTATTGCTTGTTCTTTTTATGTTTAGGTCAAGAAAATTGAGCGTTCTGTCTGAGTCTGTTTCCATTGTGAATTTTATGTTTTTGTGTAGTGTATTGATAAATGTGAGAAATTGTTGTAGTTGTCTGTCTGTGCCTGTCCATACACAAAATATGTCGTCGACATACCTATACCACAGAAGAACATTTTTTACTAAACTATTTTTAGAATTAAATAAATTATTTTCTACAGAATTCATGAATATATCAGCTAATAGGGGACTGGATGGTTAACCCATAGCTAGTCCATCTTTTTGACAATATATCTTATCTAAATAACAGAAATAATTTTGGGTTGTACAAATATTTAATATTTTTAACAATTCGTTTACCAATTTTGAATCAAGATTTTTGGTCATTTCTTTAAATATGTTTTTACAATCTTCGATCGGTACATTGGTAAACAAATTGCTTACATCAAAGGATATTAATTTAGCGTTATTTGGAATGACAGTATATTTTATTTTTTCAACTAACTCTAAGGAATTTTTCACTGTGTATTTTGGTTGAAAGATTTTAAGGTTTTTGACAATAGAAACAAACATTTTACATAATTTAAATGACGGGGAATTACAAGCGCTAACAACTGGTCTAATACTAATGGGGTTTTTGTGAAGTTTGATTAATCCTTGGAATTTTGGGACAGATGGGTTCATTAATATTAATTGCTTTTTAATGTCACTATTAAATAAGATATTACAAGAGTTCACTGTATCCTTTACTATTTTTTGAAATTTATTAGTTAAGTCGTTATTTATACACTCAAATATATCACATTTTAAAAAATCACAAATTTTATCATTGTAATCTTTTGTTGGTATGATCACGATGGAGTTTCCTTTATCAGCTCGAGTGAATGTTAGATTCTGATCATTTAGCACTTGTTTTATGTTTTTGACCGTCTGTATCTCATGTAAATAAGAATCTTTAATTTTAAACTTTTTTATAAAACTTTTTATTGTCTCTGCACAGGTGTATTTAATCGCATTATTTCCTCTGTACACGGCAGTTTCAGTATCGACAGCTAATATTTCCAAAGATTTTTCTATATTTTTTCTCGGGATATTGTATTTCATTCATTTTGAGAGGAGGTTTAATTCTTTTTGTTTAAATGTGTGTTGAGATAAGTTAACTACACGATCATAAAACTTTGTAGGAATATTGGAATCGGGATTAGTATGTATATTATTATAAGATTTGTTAACTTTATTATTTTTAATGAGTGATTTTAATTTTTTATCTAATATTTCTTTTTTCTTAAACGCACTTGCACTCCCGTATAACCGAACTTTATCATCGAATAAATCCAATTCTACACTATGTAAAATATTTGTAAGCTCTGTATGAAGATACTTTAAGTAAAGTTTTATATTATTTCTTTTAATGAACATGTCTTTAATTTCATCCTTAATCCATATTACTTTTGCTTTTTCAATAGATATTGACGCTGTAGCACTTTTTAAGTTTGTAAATATGTTCACATGTTTGGGTATCACAAAGTGATACCCAAACATGTGAACATATTTACAAACTTAAAAAGTGCTACAGCGTCAATATCTATTGAAAAAGCAAAAGTAATATGGATTAAGGATGAAATTAAAGACATGTTCATTAAAAGAAATAATATAAAACTTTACTTAAAGTATCTTCATACAGAGCTTACAAATATTTTACATAGTGTAGAATGGGATTTATTCGATGATAAAGTTCGGTTATACGGGAGTGCAAGTGCGTTTAAGAAAAAAGAAATATTAGATAAAAAATTAAAATCACTCATTAAAAATAAAAATAATAAAGTTAACAAATCTTATAATAATATACATACTAATCCCGATTCCAATATTCCTACAAAGTTTTATGATCGTGTAGTTAACTTATCTCAACACACATTTAAACAAAAAGAATTAAACCTCCTCTCAAAAGGAATGAAGTACAATATCCAGAGAAAAAATATAGAAAAATCTTTGGAAATATTAGCTGTCGATACTGAAACTGCCGTGTACAGAGGAAATAATGCGATTAAATACACCTGTGCAGAGACAATAAAAAGTTTTATAAAAAAGTTTAAAATTAAAGATTCTTATTTACATGAGATACAGACGGTCAAAAACATAAAACAAGTGCTAAATGATCAGAATCTAACATTCACTCGAGCTGATAAAGGAAACTCCATCGTGATCATACCAACAAAAGATTACAATGATAAAATTTGTGATTTTTTAAAATGTGATATATTTGAGTGTATAAATAACGACTTAACTAATAAATTTCAAAAAATAGTAAAGGATACAGTGAACTCTTGTAATATCGTATTTAATAGTGACATTAAAAAGCAATTAATATTAATGAACCCATCTGTCCCAAAATTCCAAGGATTAATCAAACTTCACAAAAACCCCATTAGTATTAGACCAGTTGTTAGCGCTTGTAATTCCCCGTCATTTAAATTATGTAAAATGTTTGTTTCTATTGTCAAAAACCTTAAAATCTTTCAACCAAAATACACAGTGAAAAATTCCTTAGAGTTAGTTGAAAAAATAAAATATACTGTCATTCCAAATAACGCTAAATTGATATCCTTTGATGTAAGCAATTTGTTTACCAATGTACCGATCGAAGATTGTAAAAACATATTTAAAGAAATGACCAAAAATCTTGATTCAAAATTGGTAAACGAATTGTTAAAAATATTAAATATTTGTACAACCCAAAATTATTTCTGTTATTTAGATAAGATATATTGTCAAAAAGATGGACTAGCTATGGGTCAACCATCCAGTCCCCTATTAGCTGATATATTCATGAATTCTGTAGAAAATAATTTATTTAATTCTAAAAATAGTTTAGTAAAAAATGTTCTTCTGTGGTATAGGTATGTCGACGACATATTTTGTGTATGGACAGGCACAGACAGACAACTACAACAATTTCTCACATTTATCAATACACTACACAAAAACATAAAATTCACAATGGAAACAGAATCAGACAGAACGCTCAATTTTCTTGACCTAAACATAAAAAGAACAAGCAATAACACATTTTCATTCAATATATACAGAAAACCAACATTTACAGACAATATTATACACCAATCTTCACATCACCCAATATCTCATAAAATGGCAGCATTTCATTCTATGATAACTAGATTAATATCGATACCATTAAGCAAAGAAAATTTCCAAAGAGAATTAAAAACAATACAAACAATAGCACTCAACAACGGCTACAAAATAGATACAATACAAAAAATTTTAAATAAAAAAATCCAAAGAAACATAATAAAAAAATATATATACAACTCTTTTACCAAAGACACACACAATAATTGGCGAAAAATACTTTATATAGATACAATATCATACGATATTACCAGAAAACTACCAAATAATATAAAACCAGCTTTTTACACGGACAATACAATCGAAAAACAATTGAAAAATAGTAAATCTAAAAATCCTAACAAATTACATTGTAGTGGTATTTATAAACTAGAATGTGGAGATTGTGAGATGTCATATATAGGAAGGACAGGCAGATCAATTGAAAAAAGATTCAAAGAACATAAAAGGTGCCTCACAAATCACAATTTTTCAGAATACGCCAATCACATTATAGAAAATAACCACACTTTCAGCAATACAAAAATACACATCCTACATAAACAGACATACGGCCTTAAACAAAATAATTTAGAAACACTTGAAATTCATAAAAACATAAACACAACAAATAACATAATCAATAATCAAATACAACCCTTCACATCACCCCTTCTTACAATGTTCCCGATCTCCCACCACTTAGATACCCCCTCCACTTCTACCGAATCCACAACACACACACCAGACAACCATTCCTACATACCTCAGTCTTAATTCACCTGATGAAGGAAACGGACGTTTCCGAAACATGTAGTGAAACAAGTGGCTTAAATATAAGTGGAAAAAAACAAAGTTGATTGTTTTATTTCATTATTTATTCATAATGGATTTCCACAAGGTAAACGCCGTAACATTTAATTACTTATATTCTTAAATTGGTTGACACTGGCTGCAGACACAACATCCTCGGGCAAACTGTTCCACATATTGACCACTCTATTGCTTTTGAAATTTATTAAAAAATAAATAAGCCTTCTCACTGAAAATGTTGTACTTTTATTGCAGTATATGACCTGAAACCTTGATTTTTATTTTTACCTGGCTTTCGACCGCGACCCCCTGAGTAACAATTGGGGTCGCGACCCACAGTTTGAAAAACACCGCTCTAAAAAAATAAAGAAACATCCCGACTCACCAAATTTCGTTTAAGGCACAGATACACATGCTTATTACTGGCATGCTCGTTAGCATGCTCAAAACTAGCATGCCCTAACAACTGTACACACTTGCTCATTATTAGCATGCTTATTTTAAACATGCTCATGAATAAGCAAGCTCAAAGCTAACAATCAAACACACATGCCTATTGTCATAGAATAGAGAGGAACTCTAGTTCAAAATTGAAACTTTGCAAACTGAAATAGAAAATTCATGTGAACCAATAAATCAAAACAGTTCCTGGGTTTAATCAAATACACATGCTTATTAGTGGCATGCTCTTGTCATAGAATAGAGACGCTCTTGTTCAAAATTGAAACTTTGCAAACTGAAATAGAAAATTCAAGCGATCCAATAAACCAAAATATTTTTGATAGTTTTTATAATTATTATTGTAAGATTTGAATCAATCATTCTTTTAATAATGTTTCATAAACATTATTTCTCGCAATATTATTTTTACATAGCGGTGACCGAGTATTCCACAGACATTCGTGATTCCTATAATAAGTCACGAAAAGTAATGTTTTGTCATCTCCCCAACGCGCCATATTTGTTTCATCTGTCGCGGACTGAGAAGATCGCATTGATAATCGATACTAGCCGCGAATGACATAAGCATGCTCATAATAAGCAAGCCTGTTCACGCATGCTCAAAAGATACCCCTTCTCGTGGTGAATGACATTAGCTAAACTAACTAACTAACTAATTTACCATCACGCCGTTTCTCCGTGGGGGTTAGCATGAGAGGGTAGAGCGCCATATTCTTCTGTCCTGACATACAACTTTCGCCTCATCTACATTCATACATCTTCGCATGCAAGCTCGACGGTTGTCGAGGCTTCTAACAGGACCATCTTCCAGTATCTGGTTAATCTGGTCACGCCACATCTTCCGTGGTCGCCCTCTCTTTCTGGCGCCGTCAACACTTGCATTTATATATCTTTTTTACCATTCGTTCTTCTTTCATTCGCTCAACATGCCCAAACCACCTGAGCGACCCTATGACATTAGCATGCTCATAAATCAACCGGCGGTTGATTTTTGAGCAAGCCACTAATGAGCATGCTTATTACCAGCAATGTGAGTACACACATGCTACTAATAAGCAAGGGCTAAAAGGTCAATATTGCGCATGCTGACGTGCCACTAATAAGCATGTGTATCAGTACCTTCTTGGACTGACATGACTAGTAATGTTGAAGTTTTACGTAGAGCAAATACAAACAGATAGTTACTCAACACAGTAAAGCTCCGTAAAATTTCATATTTTGGTCATGTAATGAGAGGCGAAAAGTACTCCATCCTTCAGCTCGTCACGAAGGGGAAGATTGAGGGTCACAGAGGGGTCGGGAGGAGGCGGCATTCCTGGCTTCGAAACATCCGAGAGTGGACCGGGATAAGAAGCGTGGAAGAGCTGTTCCGCACTGCCCTGGACAGGGAAACTTTCTCCCAGGTGATCGAGGGGACCCGACAGGGCACATGAAGAAGAAGAAGATCAGTACCTTAACCCCCGTCAATTGACTATTTATTTATGACACGGGCGGGAGAGCGCCCGCGATATTCCTCCACAGATTTGTGGGATCTCGTCTCCCGCTACGGCGCTGCGGGAGACGAGTTTGCGGATCTGCCGGTGGTCATCTCATGAATAAGGCTGACTAAGGATGCGGATCCTCGTGTTTCCCCGCGGTGTATGCTAATCAACAGGAAAACCCAAGGCGTGAGAATTAGAAAATCGGGCACGCCCGCTCGCTCGAATCGCTTAAAAACAATCCTCGTTCATTCAGTTTCTCACGTAGTCCTATATATACATATATATTTGCGGTTCATTGATTCACTTCTCATTTGCATTTACAATTATATCCTAAACACAGTTTATCAGCATCTGCCTTTCCATAGCCGTGGAAAGGCAGATGCTCGGCGTGAGCCTTCGAGATAAAATCAGAAATGAAGAAATAAGACGCCGAACAAAAGTTGCCGATATTATGGACCGTATTGCGAAACTAAAATGGCAGTGGGCTGGACGTACGGCTCGACAGGAGGATACTAGATGGGCACCCAGAATCCTACAATGGAGGCTCTGGACGAAAAATAGAAGCGTCGTAAGACCTCCCATAAAGCGGTCTGACGACATTGTCCAGCAAGCAGGAAGAACCTGGGTGCGAAGGGGGAGAAACAGAGATGAGTGGAAGAAAATGGAAAAGAGGCCTACATCCAGCAGTGGAGGGAAAAAGGCTAAGGAAGAAGAAGAAGAAGAAGACGTTTATTCAACATTCAAATGAAGAAAGCTCAGAACCTTAAAAATACGACGAACCGTTAGGGGTAGTGACGATCGAGCCGTAATTTTAACTGGTTATTTTCGGTGCAGTTATTTGAGATTTGTATCTGATTGCGCTGCTCCAATCCGTCTACAAAAACTGATAAAATCCAGACTGCTGTGTACAAAACGCTTATTAGACCAGCGCTCACATACGCAGCTGAGACGTGGGTACTAACTAAGAGGAATTAGCGAGCACAGGACTATCTTTGGACCGGTTCTAGAAAACGGACTTTGGCGCAGACGTTACAAAAATGAGCGCTATACTCCGTTTAAGGAGCTAAACGTCACCAAATTTATAAAACTGGGAAGACTTCGGAGGCTGGGTCGTGTGGAGACAGAGCATCGAGCACCAAAAGCCCCGCTGTACTCAAGGCCGACAGGGCGAAGGAGCTTAGGAAGGCCAAAATTAAGATGGAGCGAAAACGTCCTCAAAGATATCTCTGCCTTGGAGCTCCTGAACTGGGGAGAGCTGCCACTAAACCGAGATGAGAGGAGGAAGACTCTTGAGGAGGCCAAGACCCACCAGGGGTTGGTGATGTGATAATCTGATTGCACTAATTGCATAATTGATAACTAAGATAAAACGGTTGTCTAGTGCCGATGGTTGCCCGGTGAATTCCGAAAAATTCGCTGCAAGAAACCTCAAAAAACGGATAGTGTGTTTTTTTTTTTTTAAATTTAATGGCTTGTCACCCGGATGATGGCCTTACAAGCCGAAACAGCTGTAACACATGCAAATACTTAACCCGTAGAACTTAATAATAATATTTATTAAAATTTAATTTATTTTAAATTTCACTAAAAATATAATGTAGTACTTGGTACAGATCGGACTCATCACCATTGCATACTACAATGTCACTTCAACAACTGACATCATGGTCTCGCAAGAAATGGTGGTACAGGGTGGTTCACTCACCGTTGATGATGTATATCTCCTGGGGGCCCACCCTGTCGGCCGGCAGGGGGCAGTGCTTCTCCTTGAAGGCCGCGTCCTTAGAGGGGTACGGGCCTCCGAGCATTCCTGAGGAAGACAGAAACGATACTCCATTAGTTGGAGAAAAACAGCGACAGAATCTACTGTCTCGGGATAGCAGGCACGCAACGCTAGCGTTAAACCTATAATTGTATTCGTAATAGAGACTTTATACATATTATTATTTTTTATTTTTATTTAAAAAGTAATGGAAACCTAAGAGGTTTATGGGTAACATTTTTACATGATTCAATATAAGAAAATGTATTAATATAATTTATATACAAAGGCATTTTTTATATTTGGCCGAGTTTTAATATTTTCGTCACATCTGTTTTGAATTTGTCAGTGGTCAGTTGTTTGGTCTGTTGTGGCAGGTCATTGTACAGTTTTAGTCCGTTGCAAATTAGTCGGGATTGTCCTATTTTTGTTTTGGCGTGTGTTATGCGATAGTTTTGAGCCATTCTAGTGTTGTATTGGTGTTTTTCGTGTATTTTGTCTAATTTTCTGTCTTCGTCTTGTATTTCGCCAATTGCTAGTTTGTGAATGATTTTAAGTGTTTCGTTTTTTGTATACATATTTATTTATTACCACACGTACACCTATATATAGAATGACAATCCACAGATTGTCATTGGATCATATCCAGATTGAGACCAGAGAACAAAGTCATTACTATCAATGATAATAATATTGAAATAGTAGATGAATATATATACCAAGGACACAAGATAAAAATGAAGAAAGATAACCAAACAGCAGAATTGCCAAGACGAATAGGAATGAGCTGGGCTGCTTTTGGCAAACTCAAACATACCTTCGAGAACAAAGAGATCCCAATTAGCCTAAAAAGAAAAGCCTTTGAATCGTGCATACTGCCAGTGATGACGTATGGATTGGAGACTATGGCCCTTACAAAGAAAAGTGTAGAAAAGCTCAAATGCACGCAACCATCCATGGAGAGATCCATGCTTGGAGTAAGCCTAAGAGATTAGGCGCAGAACTAGAGTAGTGGATATCATGGATGGTGTAGCGAAGCTAAAATGGCAATGGGTAGGACACGTTGCGAGGCAGGATGCTACAAGATGGCCTCCCAGAGTTCTGAAATGGAGACCTTGGGAAAATAAAACAGGCATCGGAAGACCTCAAAGGAGATGGGCCGATGATATTGTCGCTGTGGGGGGAAAGAAATGGCTACAATTAGCCAACAACAGGGAAGAATGGAAAAATAAGGAAGAGGCCTATATCCAGCAGTGGAAAGACGAAGGATGATGAAGATACATATTTATACATCACTACACTAGCTGGTCGTACCCGGCGTTGCACGGGTTAAGGGTTAAGTAAAATATAAGTTTGTGAGGGAAAACAAAGGTTCCCCTGTTCTCTAAAAAACAATGTTTCCTTCTAATGTTAACATAAGTTATTGCAACATAACTGTAATACTTAGATATATGGTATCACAGACTTTTTTGTAGATATTAATGTCCTCTATAAAACTGTAGTACATCACTTTGCTCTATTGTAAAAAATTTCCGCAGCGCACGCGATAAAAGTTTTTTTTTTTGGTATTTTTTTATAAAATTATTTATGCACTCACGTAGAGGTAGGTAACACAGTTGATGTTTTTCACCCAATTAAACGATCATATTAGCCGTGTCTGACACATTGTGTCATATAATGGGGCATTACCTTAATCACCAATAATATGGCATCACCTTTCAATGCCATCATAATTAGCGCATTAACTTGATATTTCATTTATATACATCCTGCTATTAAAGTATTTGGGCAATAACCCATGTCTGATTTAAAATTTTTGTACAAAAAAAATATATTTTATTCTCTGATTTAATGATTATAATTCTTGGTATTTTAAAATTTTCTAAAGTTTTAATTGAAATTGAACTTTAAATAAATAAAAACCAAACTGCGTAAAAAATTAACTTTAAATAAAAACTGAAAAGAAAAAAAAACAATTCCAGCAGTCAAGAATGCTGTCAAGTTATATTGAATAGCTACGCCATTGAAACAGTTTCACGATCGATACACACATAAAACTAATAATAAATTCTAATGCGGAACAGAGCGACTTTAGTAGGGGCCCATTATTGGGGAGATTTGAGCCGGTCTAGATTTTTTGGATTAAACTTGCTTCGATAATATATTTTTATATATTCATTTAAATTTATTTTACATTTTTAAACAAAGATTAAGATACTTTGTTTTTTAAAAACTGCGAAGTGAGTTTATTGTCAATTTTTTCTCCGTATTTATACTTTGCAACGTAAACGGCTAAAATGTTTTACTTGAATATGATTGATATAAATATTCATTTTCAGTATTTACAATTGTGAAATGGCCTACAAATTGATATATTTTAAAAATACACATATCGACGGCTCCTACGTATAATATCGTAACCCACAAAATTCAATTTTACAGGAGAAGGATTTGAATATATTTTCGTCCGGTATAAATCCAAATATTGCCCAATTCTTTTGAAATTTCGTTTCAATATTTTACTTTATACTGTAGTTTCATAAATAATCACAAAAAAGTCGAAATTATTAACGGTTTTTGTAGAAATGCACATACGATATTATACTTCGGAAAAGACGCGACGTAAAATATCGTATAAATGACTTACAACATTTAACTTCGGAAAAGACGCGACGTAAAATATCGTATAAATGACTTACAACATTTTACTTCGGAAAAGACGCGACGTAAAATAACGTAAGTGTTACATACGATAATTTTCTTATGTTATTTTCTCACGCATATTATCGTAAGTGTTACATACGATAGTATACTTCGTAAAAAATATGTGATTGTTTGAGATACGATAAAATACGTCCGAAAAAAACGTTATTTATTGCAAGATATATTTTTTTCTTTCTTGGAAATAAAGATATAATTAAATACATATGAAATACACAAAAAACTAAAAATCGTCGATTTGTGGGTTACGATATTATACGTAGGAGCCGTCGATATATTTTGTCTGTCACTGACAGCTACCATAGACATTACTTTTATCTCCGGAATGTTAAAGATCTACGCAATTAATGGATGGGGCGGATTTTTTTAAACGTAATTTACGCTGTATAAATATATTTCGTCTTTCATTAATAAGATCAGTCTTAAATAGGGTTGTGCTTCTCATTTAAGTACGACGAACACCGAATACCGACGTATACTTACGTCTCGTTTATTTTTTATGCATAACATCTTTCCTCTCGCTCTCCTGCAATCTGTGGCAGTGATTTCGTGAAAATGGGTGGAAATGCGAAACAGGAAATAAGACGCCAAGGAAGCGCGCGCAATTTCATTTAACCAATGAGCGCGCGCGATGGAAAAAATCATCGTTTACAAACAAATCAGTGTCCAGCAAGCGCCATCACAACACGCACACTTCCAACAGCCAACGCTTCTGATTTTGTATATATGTTACGTGGCTGGTGTCAAACTTGTGGATGTTGTAACTTTACATAAATGTAAACAATAACTACCCTTGATGATTTACATTCTCAAATTTTATGTGATTGTATTTAAATATTTATTCAAAGTTTTCATACAATATGTATGGCGGCACACTGCCGCCATCTATGAAAACAAATAAAAACATATAATTTACCTAACACATTTCTAAATATAATGCGTATTTAGATCCACCTAGTGCGGTAAGATTCAATAATAAATAAAGCACATACATTTTCTTCACTTGTATTTACTAATTAATAAATATTAGTAAAGCTAATACTAGCTTTTTTAAATTTTGGTGTTAATTTCAGTCGCTGCTCAATTGATATGTTTAATTGTGAGATGTCAAATGTTACACATCATATGCGACTACTGTAAGGCTCGCTCGTTTTTTATTTTCACTTTCGGCTATTTTTTCTTCTTCTTCTTAAAATTAGGCAATCCGCCCTCAAAGAGCGATTTGCGCCATTTTTCAAGTTACATATGAGATGTTGCTAAGAAAGGGTATGATTGATTATATATTTATGTCATTTACTAACAAGAATTTTGATATTATCAGATTAGGTGAGTTCATAGCAAGAAGATGGCAAATATTGGTTGGGAGTTGAAATTTAGAGTCCGGCAATGGGCAGGCAAAAAACACGTAGACACAAATAGACAAAGTAATTGACTAACTGACAAAACTGACCAGCCTATTCCACAAAATACACGAAATCACACCAAAGATCGTAAAAATTCTGATGTACCAGGCTTACGTCAAGAGTAGAACAGGATATTTGATACCCTTCTGGGGAACCGGAAACAAAACTAACCTAACCTAACCTAAACAGACTCCAACGACAGCAAAACAAAATATTAAAAATGGTCTATGATCTGAAATACCGGACACCAACCGAAACTGTATACCAATTGTATGTTATACAACCAATGTATAACACAACAATTAAACATCGAAAGCATTACAAAAATCGAAACACTTAAAATCATTCACAGACCAGCAACTGGCGAAATACAAGACGAAGACATAAAATTACATAAAATACACAAAAAAACATCGACACAACACTAGAATGGCTCAAAACTATCACACAACACACGCCAAAACAAAAACAGGACAATCCCGACTAATTTGCAACGGATTAAAACTATCCAACGACCTGCCACAACAGACCAAACAACTGACCACTGACAAATTCAAAACAGATGTGACAAAAATGCTAAAACTCGGCCAACTATAAAAAAATGACTTTGTATCTAAATAATATTATTATTATATCTTATATTGAATTATGTAAAAATGTTATCCGTAAATCTCTTAGGTTTCCATTATACTTTAAACAAAAAAAAAAAAATGTAATCGAGAGTCTCCTCCGAACCACACTCACAGATCGGACTGTCCGCTCGACTATTAAAGCCATGTATTCACTAGGGGACAAATCGAGAAACATTCCGCTCGGCATGTCGCATCAACATCTACGCTCATGTTTCGGGGACAATGACGCGGCCATTTGACGTGTACACACCGGGACTCGCATATCTTGTCGCGGAAATGTCACCCGATGAGCTTAGGTTGACAGCTGCGGTATCTCATTTGGCGAAAATGGGGTTCCGCGCAATTTGAAATGTTTTTTTGGGTCGCAATTTCAAATAAACGAGGTTTTACTGTAGTAAATTGAATATTATTAAAAACAAGGTCCTTTTTGCAAATAATTATTGTTTTCCAGACGTCGCGGAAATATATCGCCCTATGAGGTTATGATGATAGCCGCGTATCTGTTTATGTTAATGAGTTTATCGAAAAGTAAGAGGAGAAAAAAGAGGAGAATGCGAAATTATTTACTGCAAAGAGAAAGAAGGACGGACATTCTATGCGATCTTCGATCGATACAGCTCGATGAGTTCAAGAACGATTTCGTTTCCCCGCGTTGTCATCTTGACAGATACAGCGCATGCGTATTCACTTGTAAACATACCACGTGGTACTGACGCTCCGCGGAATGTTGCAGTGAGTACGCTCGGGTACCGTGCGCATGGCAACGTTGCCACGGCACGTAGAAATGCCGCGCTATGTTGTGCGCGAGGTCGCGGAACAGTGCACGACGTTGCAACGTCACGTAGACTCTATGCCGCGCGTGCTGTTGAGGGACAATTTGTTCCCCAGTGAATACATGGCTTAAGTGTTGGGATAAAGATCTGACATCCCAATTCTGCTATTTTCAGAATACCTGTCCAGTCTTGTCGCAATTTCTCGGTAATTTTGCAAACCCTAATGGCAATCGACGACATTGCTTATCGGCTCCTGTGTCGCACGAATTAGATTAATTAAAAAGGCGGATTGTATCAGATTTGATTTCTGTCATGTCTGTTGCGGTATCAATTATATCCACGGCCGAGTCGGTTCGCGAGCACGAAGAGGGCACGTTAGCAATCGATCGTCTCTAACGCGATGGATTACTGTAAGCCTGTCATGAGATGAATATCTCTGCGCGACTGATAATAGCGAGCTCGGCCGGTGGATGTCGCCACGTACGTTGCTCCCATCGCATTGTTTAATATAATTTTATTTATTTTATTTAATTCAGCACAAACACAGGCACGACATGCCCATGCATTTTGTGTGTGCATGATGGTATGGCATAAAGTCAACTACATGATATTAATAAATAATTATATGATAGAAGTTGAAAATATTGATTTTCAGGCGTACTCTATTAAGTGTGTAATAATTCGAATGAATACGTTAAAATGAATATTGATAAAAAAAACTCCATATACAGGGTTATTTGAAAAACATTAATAACCTCGCAAGACTATATTCCTGCCTTGATTATGAGTCGAAAATGTTTAAGCTATTATGACCTAATATTAATAGTTAAGGAGATATGCGACATCAAAGTTTGCATTTTTTTTCAATATTTCTGACTTATTTTTTGTAAGACGTTGGACTTTCATTTCAGTAACTCATGTCGATTGCGAAAAATTCATTCGTTTCAATACAAGTTAAATAAAATGATAAAAACCTTGAAAAAATTCCAGTTGGAATGTTTTCCAATTGGAAGTCGAAGGTTTTTATTTTTTTATTTGACTTGTATTAAAGGGAATGAATTTTTCATATTCGATATAAGTTACTGTAATGATAGTCCAATGTTTTACAAAAAATAAGTCAGAAATATTGAAAAAAAAATGCAAACTTTGATGTCGCATATCTCCTTAACTATTGATATTAGATTATAATAGCTTGAACATTTTCGACTCATAATCAAGGCAGGAATATAGTCCTGTGAAGTTATTAATATTTTTCAAATAACCCTGTATATAGGTATCATTACTGGTTACGAAAGCTGCGTGCTAACTTGTTAATGAGAAAGAATCAACAGATGTCTCTAACAGAGATCATAGTAATATATGAAAGGTTCTTGATTCGAACATATCTACAGAACTTTCAAAACGTGTGGATGTTCTTACGATTCTCACGTGAACGTTGTACTGAGTAGGGTAATCACTTAAGCCAGCTCATTCAGGTTGTAAGCCCAGAGCCAGCGTACAAGAGACTTCCATCCACTTTTCTCATATATAAATTAGCTTGGTCTCTGTGAGACTTCTATAATTTATCTTTAATTAAATAATATCATATTCTCACAATATTACGTTACAAATTACGTCAGTTGCAATAAAATGTTCTTTTTGAATTTTGATTTGCAATCTGAAAATATGACTATTTCTAAAACATGTCCGTCCGTCTGTCTGACAGGCAAAAAAACGAATTAAACGGCTGGAGACGGGGCTTGAACACCGGGCTAGCAGACCTGAACCGGCCGCTTAACGCGTGTTGCTACCGCCGCCCCTCCGTGGACCGACAAAAAGATACCATAAATATATACTAATAAAAAAAAAATAAAAAAAAAGGTACTATAAATATATACTAATAATAAAAAAATATATATAAGATACTATAAAAAATAAATTTTTATAGTATCTTATATATATATATAAGATACTATAAAAAGATACTATAAATATTTTAATTATGTATAAACCTGCTACTTTACACTTTTTTGCATATATACTTTTTTTACATATATGTTTGACCTCATTATGTTTAAACTATGTATATATACTTTTTTACATTTATACCCTTTATTTTTCTTTTACATTTAATCGTTTGTTGTATTTTAATTATGTATAAACCTGTTGTAAAAGGCTATTAAGCCGTGTAATTAATAAAATAAATAAATAAATAAATAAATATACTAGGGCTTATCAAAAATGTGAACCATTTCATGTTCCGCACAACACGATCGCCAGGATTTAAAATAGTACCATTACCTGCCGGCGGGGGAAATATTTTTAAAAAATGTTTAAATATTTTGATAAAAGTCGTTATTAATATTTTATAGGTGTCGGCTATAAATAAGTAAATATATTTATTATTTAGGAACCGTCATTTTTGATGGATCACAGCAGTATTAAATTAATGTCAATATTTTCGCTGTAACGATAGGAATATTGACATTTCTCTTAGAAACTTTTAAAACTACTAAGTGCATTTCGCCTATATTGTGTCTTGACGCATCTAGGACTATCGATTAAGGTCACAACTAGTCGATAAACTGAACATTAAAAAATAATAAAAAAATACATTTTTAATATCGCGAGCTACAGGCTTGGCAATATCGCCTACAAGGCCGGGCGATATTGTATCAATAAGCACCGACCCAATTCCTACTCGGGATTGTCCAGCGAGAGTGTAATCAGTACAGATAAACGGCACCTTTCGTCATCTCTTTCCCAAGACACAGGGTGACGGAGAAGACTGTATAATAAAAATAATATTTAAAATATCATTGATTTTTTAATTTTTTTTTATTAGATACTAACAGGGTAATAGGTACATGAAACTCTGATAATAAAACATTATAAGTGAAGACTATGCCCATTATCCCAATTACAAGTGTCTTCGGCACGGTCTAGTATTTTTATGTATTTTTGCATTTAAGTATATTTTATTGTATATTTAGTGTTTGAATGTAGTGCGATTAGTATTTAATAAATAATTGATTTAATGGATCTATAGGTTCAGGTCATCGTTTAGAAAATGGATGTTGTGTATGAGCGAGTTTTTGAACGATGATAAGGTATCTTGCAAGAATATCAGCATCAATACATATTATACGTGCGACACAACCTTGTGATGGGAGAAAAGTAACCAAAATTATTAGTGTGCTGGCTTATTCTAAATAACTCCGGGTTTCTTATACGGGGTTTAACATGCAAATTTATATCAGATAGAGAGAGAGAATCAATAGCTCGATTTTTTGAATCCTTCACTGCCGTCTTGATTTCTTTTGAAAAAATCTTGGATGTGAGAATTAACACACTTTCCGTCATCCAATCTAATTGAAATCTTGCACGTCGACTTGATAATGAATCTTACCTACCTAAGTAGCTACTTTCTGGTACAATTAAAAAATTATTTAAATGATAGACATTTTAGAATTTATCTCTTTGTTTAAAACTAGCTGTTCGTACTCGGCGTTGCACGGGTTAAAGATTAAGTTGAAAATGTGGGGGGAAACAAAGGTTCCATTGTTTTTCAAAACCTCTAAAAAAAACAAGGTTCCCATTTAATCTAGGCTGGGATGAATGGGATACCCATGGGAGAAATACGTATAGGTAGGGTTGCAGGCCCTATGAACACCCAAAAACTTCCATACCTATTTTCCCATAAAAAAACATAATTTCGTCTCTATGAGACATCTATAATAATATGTCTTGATTAATAATGTCCTCTGGGATAAAAATCCAGTGCTATGTTCATTGAAAAATTAAATTTGGACAAACTCAAAATATTCAGCATGTACTTTGTTTTAGTTGTGTGGGGGAGCGTGTGTTCTCCTCTTTCCTCTGTAGTTCCCAGATGGGGGAAAGAAGCGCTCCACCCACGTTTTGTAGTGATCGATGAATAAGGACAAGGTTGCTTTAAAGTCACCACCCGTTTTGTAACGGGAATTCTCCAAAGTCGTGGAATGTTTGATTAATTTATTTACACGATAAAACAATTACAAGTTATACATAATTATAATAATAGAGACAATGATAAAGACTCGACGGAACAGGGCCTCCGGCCTACGCCGAGGGTAGTTGATAGACTGACATGCCCGCACAGGGCGTTGGCTATTTTTATATGTTTTGGGAACAAAGGACTCTCTTGAAGTCCGGTGGTACTCGTGTTCGCTCGCTACGTTTGTGTGTGTGTGTGTGTGCGCGCGTGTCGTGACCTAGAATGGTGGTTATATATTCGTGAGGTGAAACGCCATAGATGTATTGAGTTTTAACCCAAAATTCTCACACGTCTTCACTACTTGATTCAGCAGAATTTGTAGATCCTCAATGTTACTCGCTAGAAGTACCGTATCGTCTGCTCAACGTACATTGTTCAGAATTTGAGGAGGAAGCATAATTTCAAAAATTAAAACGTTATCAAATGTTGGCATAAAAATTTCAGACAACGTGTCTTTTGCGACCAGCCTGTGTCTCTATTCAATGTGGACATCATTTGCGATTTTTTCACAGCGTTTCAACGAACGTACCGGAGTTGTGCAAACCGATTGAGACAATTGTTAATTAGAGAAATGCTTCTCTCGCCAACGATTAACGAAAACATTGACACGATAGCCAGCGATTGGTGGAAAAAATAACCACTCACACCGGCTCGTGCCTGTCGCTTGACCAGGGCAGTGCCGCCCGGAGCGCGTGATGCGCCATCGCCACAAGTGAGCTACAGCCAGGTCATGCATTACCGGTTTTCAGTAAACCGATTTAGTGTTAAAAAAGTAACCCATAAAAAACAAGTTTTTACTATACTCCCTTTCTTTGTAAAATATAACAACAATTAAAGACGAATTAAAACATATAACATAACACTATACTTACAGGAATTTAATATATTTCTAAAATGTCAGATGTTTTGAGATGTCAAGATTTTGATAGATTCAATTGTCATCAATATCGTACCTTATGAATTTCCAGCGTCAAATAATTTAGTCAGAATCAGATTTGAGTCATGTAGAATTCTTCAAAACTAAGCAGAAATCTAAAAGAATTAAATTATTATTTGATTTTTTCCCAAAAAACCCAATTTTGCTGTTATCTGTGAACACATTGTTTTGTAAATTTTCGAAATTCGTAGTGATGTACCTATTATACCGACGGAGTAATTCAAATTTAGAAAATATTCCGCGACGTTATCGGACCGCTATGCTAGTAATCAAACTTTTCTAATGATTCCAATATGAAAAAACCAATAAAATTCCGAAATTATACTATAATTATTAATTTTTTTTAACGAAAATTTGAAAGATCTTCTTGATCGTCGCCACGAATCTGCTTGCCAAGTTTTAGCTAGATTGGATCACGGGAAAAGGGTCAAAAATCGATCCAAAGTTTTTGTTGACGGCAAGCAAGCAGACGCCACGAGTTAATATAAAGGGAGTAAAAATGGCTTAATTCTCAGACATTGTTAAAGAGTTTAAACTTACAATGTACAATTTGTTACTTATTAAAGAATTTACGCTACCGGTTTCGACACGTCCGTGTCATTAACATTATTTAAACTAATCTAAAATGCGAAAGTACTGTATTAGGTGTCTTTAGGAGGCGCGGGTGATTTGTAGAGTGGGAGGGGCGAGGGAGGGAACATGGTTAATAATGGTGACTTACACGGGGCTATTATTTTGTTAACGATGTTAATATTTGAATTTAATTTTTTGTTTATTTCTAAAATTTCTAGGGCGGACAATTTGAAAGTGTGGCCAGTTTCCAACAAGTGATTAGAAAATTCCGAATAATAATTATTTTTTAAACACAATTACTGGCTTAATTCTCATCTAATCTTCTTCCCCTTGTCCTGTTCGGGTCGGGGACCCACCGCATCGACAAGGCGCCTCCATTCGTCCATGTCTTGCGTTGATTGTGCGGCCTCCAACCATTGTAGCCCCATGCTTTCCTAACACAGTTTCTGGAGTTGCCTCGCCCATCCGTGCCTGGGGCGGCCCACTGGACGTCTACCCTCAGGAATCGCACTCAGTATTTTCCTAGGAATTCGGTTATCAGACATTCTTACTACGTGCCCAAGCCACCTCAGTTGCTTGATTCTATTACCGGTAAAAAAAAATATAAATTTCTCCGAATAAAACTAAATAATTCAACGCGTAGATACCTACATATGAAAATGTTTTATTTGGTGTTAATTAGATTTAATTGAGACAAATCTCAAAATGTAGGAATTGAATAAATAATTTAGAATTAATGTGAAAACAAATGTAAAAAGTAACTACATATTCGCAAAAAGGATTTCTTGTTTATAATATTAAATTTTCTACCAACACTTTTAGTAACTGCGCATTATCGATGTCCGTACGAATCTAAAATCAACTGGGTTATTCTCTAGAAAAACTACTAGAAATATGGAGAAACTAGTAGAACATTCCCGAGGCATCGCGAAATCAACGCGTTGTATAAAAGGCGGGTTGGCGCGCGCGGAGAGTAGTTTTTATTTTATTTGAAAGAGCGACTTACAAGTCCACAGATAAAAGCGAACCGTGCGATGGCACTGAGAGAGCCTAGCGAGCCGAATACCAGCGACAATAATTAGGAGGAGTACTTAACGGGCGTTTGGAAATAAGTGCGACCACTTAAGTGCGAATTACGAAATTGGCGTGACTTAGTGTGAACCTGTCTGGAATATTTTAGTGACAACTAGTGTGAATTAAAGAACGGTGCAATCATGAAAAAAGTAATCAATTTTCTGAAAAACGTACGTATTTTTGCATATTTAAAGAGATTACTTGGAAAACGCAATATTTATTACGCTAGTACAAAGACAGTGATATTTCTATTACTAAAGGAGATATTGCTCAAGTACCAACCTA
Organism: Agrypnia vestita; assembly: GCA_016648135.1. Lineage (NCBI taxonomy): Eukaryota > Metazoa > Arthropoda > Insecta > Trichoptera > Phryganeidae > Agrypnia > Agrypnia vestita. Next base: position 52,381 of record JADDOH010014843.1, on the reverse strand, counting down.
TCTAAAGTATCATTTGCAAAAAAATCGAAGTATTTTTTTCAATTTCGTCGTCGAATTACGAATTACCGTGGTTTTCGAATTATCGGGGATAAACTACTATGAAGTTAACATTTTAGTACTTTTTTATTTAAAAATTTCGAATTATGGAGAATGTAGAATTATCGGGGTTTTACTGTATATAAAAATAAGATTTTTTACTATAACCAGCCAGCATGCCAGTAATAAGCATGTGTGTTTGATTGTTAGCTTTGAGCATGCTCATTCATGAGCAAGTGTGTACAGTTTTTAGAGAATGCTAGTTTTGAGCATGCTAATAAGCATGCTTATCAGTGCCTTAACGTCAAAGTTTTCATTTTATTTAATAACAATTTTGAAATCATAATAATTTTGAAAACGGAATGACAGACAGCTATTTGATAGGAAATTGCTGACGGAAAAATGTCGATTACTGTTCAACAATATTATTTTTCAAAAATCAAAAAATTAAAAACATAGTTTGGCCAGTACACTGTAGAGCTGTTCCGGGCCGCAGTAAATGAAGCGATGACAGCTACGGTGAACGGATAGGGCACGAGAAGAAAAGATACCGGATTACTATTAATAATCCAGAGAGTTGTTAAATAATCCGGCAGTTACAGCCGCTCAAGTTCAAGAGCGGTGTCACCTTACGCGGCACGCGGAAGAGTCAATTAACCTTTCCCGTACGTTGTCCGTTAACCTTTCCCGCGCGTTGCTAGTATTGAAACCAAAATATATATAAATATATATAGATCCAAAAGAAAATGAGCTTGGTGTACCACAGGGGTCCGTCTTGGGACCATTATTATTTATCATATACATAAATGACATCACATTAGTACTAAATAAATGTAAAATAAGATTATTTGCAGACGACGTTTTAATATACATAGAGGATAGTGACCTGGAAACAGCGACCTACATCATAAATAAAGAACTGGAGGAAATATCAAAATGGCTCTAATTCAACAAACTTAAATTAAATGTTTCAAAAACAAAATGTGTGATAATTGGAAGCAAAAAAAGAACAACCAAATATAATGTGAAACTAGAAAATGAGATATTAGATGTTCTTACGACATTGATTCAACCCCTGTTCTTACGACATTCATTCAACCCTTGAGAGACGTCGCAGTAAAGTCCGCCGACGTAACTAGTACATATTGCACACTGGCGACCTCTATTGTAGAAGAAGTGAACACAACAAAGTGCATATAATTTACGGCCTCGAAAGCAGTAATCAGTCCGCCCTCTACCTCCGCGGGTAAAGGGCATCCTCCTGATAACGTTGAATAAGAATTCAACGAAACGTCGAGAATCGCTTCTCGGAAAAACACACGGTTCGTATAAAATATCCGCAACCAGTTACATTTAAATATGTCTAACGACCGTAATGACAACCTTAACTCTTTAATAACTAGTATTTGACAGGTCGCTCAGGTGGTTTGGGCATGTTGAGCGAATGAATGAGGAAAGCATGGTAAGAAAGATATATATAATGCAAGTGTTGATGGCGCCAGAAAGAGAGGGCGACCGCGTAAGACGTGGCACGACCAGATCAACCAGATACTGGAAGACGGTCCCGTTAGAAGCCTCAACAACCGGCGAGCTTGCATGCGAAGATGTGTGAATGCGGATGAGGCGAGAGTTGTATGTCAGGACAGAAGAGTGTGGCGCTCTATCCTCTCTGCCTCCCCCCACGGGGAAACGGCGTGATGGTTAATATTTACTAAGTAAATATGTAAGTATTAACTCATTTTTGACAAAAATGTTAGTTAACAACTTCTTGCCATGGGGTCTTCTATTATGCTGTTCTTCTTCTTCATGTGCCCTGTCGGGTCCCCCCGATCACCTGGGAGAAAGTTTCCCTGTCCAGGGCAGTGCGGACCAGCTCTTCCACGCTTCTTATCCCGGTCCGCTCTCGGATGATTCCAAGCCAGGAATGCCGCCTCCTTCCGACCCCTCTGCGACCCTCAATCTTCCCCTTCAAGACGAGCTGAACGAAGGAGTACTTTTCGCCTCTCATTATATGACCAAAGTATGAAATTTTACGGAGCTTTACTATGTTGAGTAACTGTCCGTTTGTATTTGCTCTACGTAAAACTTCAACATTGCTAGTCATGCTGTTAGTGTCTCTAATAAATAAAAAAAAATGAAATTCAGTTTCCGGCGCCGGAGACGAAAGGTTGAGCACGTGCCAGGCGCCGGGTCACGTGTCGCGGTGATTAAATAAGTGTCGGGGGGATTACCCCCTCCCCTGGACGGGAACAGCGCGGGGCTAATTTAGCAATAAACGCTCAACCGGATTATCCGACAGATTAGCGGCGATCATCTTATAAAGACGTACCGACGGTGAATGGAAATACGCTCTTGATGTTATTCCGCGCTATTCTGAAAATAGCGATATTGGGATGGCAGGTCTTTGTCACGACACTTTATAGACGAAAATAAAAAAAAATAAACGAGGCAGAGTATATCTATTATTCTATTGTTTATTTTATATTTAAGTTAATTTTTAAAACTGAGAATTAGGCAATGTTGTACATAATGAAATTGTCTTCGTAATTGATTCCGTTGTTATTACGTGCTTGTTAATTTTGTGAATAAAAATGATGTTTTTATCATTTATACGAGTAGGAACTTAAAAAATATTAATTTTATTTATATTATGCTCTGTGAAGTGTCATTATAGTAACTTATATCAATTACGAAAAATTCATTAGTTGCAATGGAAGTGAAATAAAAAAATAAAATCCCTAAAAAAATTCAATTGGAATTGGAAGGTTTTTATCATTTTATTTTACTTGTATTTAAGGGAAAGAATTTTTAACATTAGATATAAGTTACTGGAATGATAGTCCAACGTTTTGCAAAAAATAAATGAAAAATATTGAAAGAAAATATTCAGAAAATAGAATTCTATTATGTACCGCTAGTTTTGCCTCGGTAGACATATTTCTATTAGAAACTATTGCGTTCAAAGCACCGTTCACCTTATTCCCCGCAGTCACTCTCCTTTCGATATCTTTCTCAACATTCCCTCTTCTATCGGACGTACTTCCCAAGTACATAAACTCATCTACCTGTTCCACATTACCTACTAGAATATTTTCGATTCATAATCAAGGCAGGAATTCACCTGTAAAGTATTGTGGACTAGCTCTGTTAAATCCTGTATATGCATGTTGTAAAGACAATTGTATTCGGGATATTAAGCTGGGTTTGATACAACTATTGTATTGTTTTTGTCTTATTACCCAGTATCTCAATAAAAATGAAATGCTAATGGAACGACCAGACAAGAAGAAATATAAGACGTCGATTTGCTGTCTCGATCTGTTTAAGGACGTGCGCTGGTGACGTCACATATTTCTTCAAATCGGCAGGACGTCCGAGTACGTCATAGGCCCATATACAAACAGGATCACAAATTGAAAACAAAACAATAACACAATGGCAATGAAAATGACATTAGTTTTATTCAAATTTCTCACACAAAATCTAAAACAAAATTTGTGACGTGAGCCAATAGACGAAATATAATGATAATATTAAATATTAAACAAAAATACTATTAAAATGGTGTTTCACGCGTTGGTGCAGTTCCTCTTACGGTATGGTATTATTGGATGGGGAGGGGCTACATATAAGATCGAAATATTTTCGTTAACTTGCCAAACTACCGTGGCGAAATTGGATAACGCGCCATCCCCGTATAGAATGGAGGTCTGTTGGTTCGAATCCCGGTAGCAGTAGAAATATTTTTTCGTTAAATTGATTTTTCTCTTTGTCTTTTCTAATTGATAAATAAAAATATGTGTAATAATTCACAGAACTTTGTTCTGAAACTGCAACTTCACAATAATAATGTGTTTTCTTTAATGATGGAAGATTATTTCAATTCTTTTTTTAATAACTCAAAAACCTTGTTTAGGAGTTGGATTCATTTGTAAGATGGCGTTTTTTTAAATTTTATACTGCGATCAACTTCACAGTAGCATTGAAGATCCGCATCCCTTAAGGTACTGATACACATGCTTATTAGTGGCACGTGAGCATGCGCAGTATTGACCTTCTTTAGCCCTTGCTTATTAGTGGCATGTGTGTACGCACATTGCTGGTAATGAGCATGCTCATTAGTGGCACGCTCAAAAATCAACCGCCGGTTGATTTATCACATGCTAATGTCGTTCACCATGAAAAGGGGTATCTTTTGAGCATATGTGAGCATGTTTATGTCATTCGCGGCTAGTATCGATTATCAATGCGATCTTCTCAGTCCGCGACAGATGAAACAAATATGGCGCGTTGGGGAGTTGATAAAACATTACCTTTCGTGACTTATTATAGGAATCACGAATCTCTGTGGAATACTCGGTCACCGCTGTGTAAAAATAATATTGCAAGAAATAATGTTTCAAATCTTACATTGATATTGTATAATAAAAAAAAACAATAATTATAAAATGTGAGGATGGAAACTCGGGAACTATTTTCAATTTATTGGTTCACTTGAATTTTCTATTTCAGTTTGCAGTTTCCATTTTGAACAAGAGCGTCCCTATTCCATGACAAGAGCATGCCAGTAATGAGCGTGTGTGTTTGATTAAACCCAGGAACTGTTTCGATTTATTTGTTCAATTGAATTTTCTATTAGAGTTCCTCTCTATTCTATGACAAGAGCTAGCCACTAATGAGCATGTGTGTTTGATTGTTAGCTTTGAGCAGCATGCTAGTAATGAGCAAGTGTGTACAGTTGTCAGAACACGCAAGTTTTGAGCATGCTAATGAGCATGCTAAAAATAAGCATGAGTATCTGTACCTTTAGATCGATTGAAATACAACGACTTTGGTACTTGCCGGACCTATCGAACATTCTCGAAAGGCCTCGATAGATTCTTCGGCGTCTGACGAAGGCATTAGCATTTTTATCGTAGGCCAACTAATATATTGTTTCAGTTCAATGCCGTCAAGGGTACCTGCATGCGAAGCGTGCAGTTTTTTAGACAACCCGTACACCTCGTCTTATCTTGAGCAATGAGGAAGCGACCGAGTAGTTCGGCGATTATCGTGAAGGGGAATGTCCATTGTATACTCCGCTTATCGGCGGATTTATGAAATTGCGTTGTCTACTTGGTGGAACACTGCAAGAGGTATATTAATTTAAAAAAAATACCTTGTGACACATGACAGTGCTAAGCGAAACCTATACAAGTATTTCAATTTTCAATTTATTTGATATATCTATAGGTACCTATAAAACACAACGTTTGTCTGTCTGTTCGCTATACAAATCTACACCGTTTGTCTGATTCTATTCAAATCTTGCGTACTTATGCTTGAGGACCCGGCGGGTAACATAGGCGACATTTCCCCCCTATTCTTTTACCCCTTCCCCTCCCCCAGATATATTTTCGATGTAAATCTGTACCGTTCGACAGATCGGACTCAAAATTTGGAAACTTATTTTTAGGACTCGGTGGGTAACATAGGCGACATTCCCTCCCTATTATTATACCCCTTCCCCTCCCCCTGACATATTTTCGATGCAAATCTGTACCGTTCAACCGCTCGGACTCAAAATTTGAAAATTTATTCTTTAGGACCCGCCGGGTAACATAGGTGACATTTCCTCCCTTCACATTTACCCTTTCCCTAGCCCCTGATATATTTTCGATGTAAATCTACATCGTTCGAATCGAACCTTTGTTTCCCCCCACAAAGCAGTTAGTAACATATATTTAAAGTGTGTTATGTGTGTGTGTGTATATATATATTATATATATATATATATATATATATACAGGGTTATTTGTAAAACATTAATAACCTCGCAGAACTATATTTCTGCCTTGATTATATAAGTCGAAAATGTTCAAGCTATCATGACCTAATATCAATAGTTATGGAGATATGCGACATCAAAGTTTGCATTTTTTTCAATATTTCTGACTTTTACTTTGTAAAACGTTGGACTATCATTACAGTAACTCACATCGATTACGAAAAATTCATTTGTTTAAATACAAGTTAAATACAATGATAAAAACCCTGAAAAAATTCCAATTGGAATGTTTTCCAATTGGAAATTGGAAGGTTTTTACCATTTTGTTCAACTTGTATTAAAGATAATGAATTTTTCATATTAGATATAAGTTACTGTAATGACAATCCAACGCTTTGCAAAAAATGAGTCAGAAATATTGAAAAAAAAATGCTAACTTTGATGTCGCATATCTCCTTAACTATTGATATGAGGTCACAGTTGCCAGAACATTTTAGACTCGAAAAATTGGCAGGAAACTACCAAACAAGTTTCTGCTGCTAGGTCTGGTACACCCATATACACATATATATTAAAAACTTTAATTCATACATGTAAAAAAAATTAATTAGTTACGTCTAAATATAATAATTTATTTGTCTGTCTGCCCCTTAGTCAGTATCTTCCTGGAATTCATATAAACAGCATCGACTCTGCGAGACTTCTATAATTTATCCTTAATTAATTAATATAAACGATTTAAAATATAAATACACAATAGCGAACACTTCGCGGCACGTGAATATAATAACAAAACACCGCAAATAATCCACGAGAAGCGATCGTGAAATAATATCCGAGCACTTTCTCCGAGCTGAATTAAAAACAGCTGTCGAGCAATGCTGCGAGCAGTGCGGTGTGGTGTGTGACGCAACGCAACAATCGCGTTACGGTTTTGTCACACAACAATGGTCGCGTGTCGGCTGGTCTCCAGGCGGCAATCAAAACGAAGAACTCAATCTGGATCCAATTGACACGTCAACATTTCATCGCGTCTGCTGAGCCGCCGACACAGGCTCGGCATTGATTAGTAATCTTTCAAATATCGTACAAATACTGCGGCCGTAGGCGGGCCGTACACTTTTGCGCTTTTTGAATCGCTCCCGCGCGGGAATTCGGCGCTCGGAAATTTAGTGGCGATGGATCGTTTCGCGGGGTAACAATGAGTAAAACTGTTTTACATAAACAGTGATTCTTGTAACAATTTGAATTTTTTCTATGTAACTTTGTGAAAATTCATTATTACAGGAATGGACCGGACAATTACAATTAAATAATAGGTAAATATACACCTTAATAAGTGCCAAAAAAAGGGTGATAGAATCGACGGGAAATACGTACAATCGAACAATCTCTGGAACAATCGATTAGAACATTCTCGTGACCATCGGAAAAGTCGAGTAACCGCCAGAAATGTGAAATAAATTTTGTATAAAAAGGCGAAGCGAGTGCCACGCAGAATAGTAATTAATTGATGTTTGGCAGGTGCGACACAGAAACGCGTATTACCAGCGATAAACCGTAGCGAGAGCAGTGTGACTAGAGCATTGAAAACCAATGCACAGATATCGGGCTAAGTATATTGAAGAAATTTGAGCGGAATATTCTCGAAAGTGATCGATGCGATAGAAACAGCATGATAAAGTGTTTTACGGACAAGTGTCCAGATATACCTAGTGCGAATCAAAAATTTAGATAATCGTGACAATAATTAATCGACTGTTCGAAGAATATTTTTTCTTCTGTATGAAGGCTTGAACTTTGTGGTTAAATTATTATTAAAATAAAACACAAATCACTTTGTTTACACCACTTTTATTAGATTAAACAATCTACATGTTTCGAGAACAGCGTTCCCTTCTTCAGGATTATTGGTGTACTAAAATTGAAAAAGTAAACCATGCAAATGTGTTACGGTGAAGGGATGGATGAGGGGGGGGGGGTCAGCGGTGATAATTATTATGGGACATCTGGAGAGGATGTAAAGTAATGTATGTAATGTAATGTAAAGTGGAAAAATATTCAATATTGGGTTATGCAAAAATTTTGTCTTTTTTAAAATTGAATTAATATTAACATTTTTGAATTAATTAACATCTAATAAAGTGGTGAAAACAATGTGATTTGTGTTTTATTTTAATAATTAATCATTTCCTACTATCATCCGACCTCTACCAAAATTTTAGTCACCCCGGTTGGTTTGATAAGATAGATGGCGAGGGTAAAGGTACAGATACACATGCTTATTTAGTAATAAGCATGCCCTAACTAACAACTGTACACACTTGCTTATTACTGGCATGCTTATTAGTGGCATGCTCATAAATAAGCATGCCCAAAGCTAACAATCAAACAAACATGCTTATTAGTGGCATGCTCTTGTCATAGGATAGAGACGCTCTTGTTCAAAATGGAAACTTTGCAAACTGAAATAGAAAATTCAAGTGAACCAATAAATCAAAAAAGTTCCCGAGTTTCCATCCGCACATTTTTGATTTTAGTTTTTATAATTTTTATTGTAAGATTTGAATCATTCATGCCTATTAATAAAGTTTCATAAACATTATTTCTCACTATATTATTTTTACACAACGGTGACCGAGTATTCCACAGACATTCGTGATTCCTATAATAAGTCACGAAAAGTAATGTTTTATCATCTCCCCAACGCGCCACATTTGTTTCATCTGTCGCGGACTGAGAAGATCGCATTGATAATACTAGCCGCGAATGACATAAGCATGCTCATAATAAGCAAGCCTGTTCACACATGCTCCAAAAATACCCCTTCTCTATGGTGAATGACAGTGGCATGCTCATTACTAGCAATGTGCGTACACACATGCCACTAATAAGCAAGGCCTAAAGAAGGTCGATACTGCGCATGCTCACGTGCCACTAAATAAGCATGTGTATCTGTAGCTAAACGGAGGATAGAATGGCTACGCTGATTGGCCAATTGGCAGGTTTTCGTAATTAGTGGAAACGTGATCGAGGGGCTTAAGGTTGGCGACGTAACGTGTTGCACGATTCGGCGTTTTGCGCAACACGTGGTCGCGCTGGAGCGTCAAGACACCGTAAAATTACATTGCAGTAATCAAAATGTGGAAAAACGTGGACCTTCGCTGGTGATATTTGAGTAACGGAGGTTCTTTTAACACAGCATAAGATAACAGTGTACATTATAAATGTGAATAATATCTGCTTACATGATCGTTTAAAAATGTATGCATATACATACATACATATCTACATACATATGAAATTTACAACACAATATCTATCTGTACAAGTACATAAATCACAAATTAAGTAAAGACAATTGAAGACCCCATGGCAAGAAGTTGTTAACTAACATTTTTGTCAAAAATGAGTTAATAAGCCGTCTTAACTAAATAATGTTATATTTTTATTCTTATTTACTTTATTTCTTATTTACTTTATATACTTTTTACTCTAAATTACTTTACTTTATTTTTCTTTTATTATTCTAATTACATAACCATGAAATTAAATATTTAAATGGAGTCTCAATGAATGGAATGGCTACTTACCTCAGAACAGGTATTTTTATGTACCTAACGAGGTAGGTAACGGTAAAGGCCTGCATACAAAAAATTGTATATTGTATTTGTTGCTATCTTATTTATAAATTCTGTAAATATTCTTAACATTAATTATGTTGATGCAAGCTGTTATAAAAGTTATTGAGCTAATAAACGCCGATTTATCGGCACTGAAATTGAAACTGAACTGAATGTACGCTCTTTCCATTGGAAATAAGATCAGAACTTAAAAATAATTAGAACATGTTCAAATCATAGGGATGAACATGTTAACTACACCTTTTCATAAAAATCAAATCAGTTACTAATGGGAAGATCAGTTATCTTCAATAATAACATGTTCATGCCATCATTCTGAAATTAACACGCCTTTTAATTTGATAGAAATATTTATGGTTAACATAAATTTTACTCTGGCAGTACTGTCATATATTTGTTTTTATTTGAAGACTATTATAATATGTACTTATATATTATTTTGCAACAATTTTAAATGCTACATACCATGTTTTGTATTATTAATAAACATGCCAGGTATTTTGTAATTTCGGATAATGGATGGTAAAAACGGATAGCATTTGAAGGATTGTTTGATGTTCGTGTTTTACCAATTTTAAAAAGGTGTCATTCTATTAAATAAATGAGTTCCGGAGGCGAAAAAATGGTTGTTAACTACATTTTTTAGGGAAAATATGTTTATTTTTTTACTTTGTTAATACTTTATTGATATTTTAGTGACATAAAAAATACAATTAATCTTGAATTAGTAATGAAACATATTTTTCAAAGGCGAAATGCAAATGTCCAATTATCTCAAAATGACTTGAATGTTAGTTAACAACTTCTTGCCATGGGGTCTTCAATTATTAAGTGTGTATTAGTAAGAACAAAGATATGTATTCATATATGTATTAACAAAGTTCAATCAAAAAAATTAACGGTAAAGTGATTTCGGTAACGACATAAGTTAACGATTAAGGAGATTTCGGTAACGACATAAGTCAATGTTGAGAATATCTGCAATTTGTGCATACTCGTTTCCTAGGATGGAGTCTGTGGTCGTGATAGTAGTTTTATTCCATCCATTTTGGAGAACATGACATGATAAAACCATGTTTACTCTTATATCCGTGTTGTATTTGTGTTTTAAATCAGTCCTTCGCGTATTTTTCCAGTTGCTGCTCGCAATGAAGTTGTTTTTGTATCGGCAAGATTTTACACATGTTAAATAGCATGTTAGGCTGGTCCGAATATCATATTTTTACTCGTAGCGTCTGCTTGCTTGCTTGCATGTCTGACGAAAAAGGTTTGGATCGATTTTTAACCCTTTTCCCGTGATCCAATCGAGCTGAAACTTTGCAAGCAGACTCGTGGCGACGATCAAGAAGATCTATCAAATTTTCATTAAAAAAAAAAAATTTGGATTTTACAAATTTTGAATGGTTTTTTCATACAAATTATTAAGTTGTATGAAAATATTTCAACGGGTCTGGTAGACGCAAACCTGATTATAGTATAATTTTTGATTTTTGGAAATTTTTTATTACTGCCTTTCGTAGCGTCGCCCGACCGAAGCCCAACGGGCAGGTTAAGCGGGAAACCAGTTTCCACTAGTAGGTAAATGAGAAAGGGAGTATAATAAAAACTTGTTTTTTATGGGTTACTTTTTTACTTCCTTTATTTTAACTCGTAGCGTCTGCTTGCTTGCTTGTCTGACGAAAAAACTTTGGATCGATTTTTAACCCTTTTATCGTGATCCAATCGAGCTGAAACTTTGTAAGCTAACTCGTGGCGACGATAAAAATGATCTAATTTTCTATCAATTTTTTTTAATAATTATAGTATAATTTTGTGTTTAACGATTTATATATTGTTTAATTTTCGAGTAGACGCGAAACCTGTTTCCACGAGAAAGGGAGTATAATAAAAACTTGTTTTTTATGGGTTTTTTATTTGCTTAGAACAAGTGAACGAGTTTGCGTATTTGGGAAGTATGTTTAGTAGAAACGGCAAGACTGCAGGTAACAAAGTAAATGGTGCTCTAAATGCAATTATGGCAAATAAGAACCTGCCAAAGGAAGCAAGACTAGCGGTACATAACGGCGTTCTAGTGCCAAATCTGATGTGAAGTGAAGCCTGAAATTTGCAAAAGAGGAATGAAAGTAGACTGAATGCGGTGGAAATGCGGTCACTAAGACGCTTGTGTGAAAATCTTTGGTCGATAGTGAGGAATGAATAAATTAGAATGAATGTAATGCTGGCCGTAGTGTAGTATATAGAATAAGGAAAGTAGCGCTGAGATGGTTTGGTCATGTGGAACGTATGAGCGAGGAAAGGATGGTTAAGAAAATATATTGGGCGAGTGTTAAAGAGGGCGTCCGCGAGAGACCTGGCACGATCAAGTATTGGAGGATGGCCCTGTTAAAAGCCTCAACAACCGTAGAACATGTATGAATGCAGCCGAAGCAAAAGTGGTGTGTCAAGATAGAAGAATATGGCGTTCTATCCTCTTTGCCTACCCCTGAGTGGAAAAGGCGTGATGGTTGGTTTTTTTATTGTAGTTGTTTCACTCCGTCTATATATGTTTAAAACGTTAGACGGCAACTGTAGAGACCGATCGAAGCTAGATTTTTTGCATCCTATTCTCTAATTTATCTTAGGTAATTGAAAACTAAATACTTACTTAAAAAAAATCAAAATATTTACACTTATGAAGGGAGCCAAGGTACGTAATCTGTTATCACATACACAAAAAATTCTAATCAAAAGCCTAATTAAAATCCTCAGTATAATAATTTTTTATGACTAAGGGGCCATTCAAGCATTACGTAAGCAGAATTTTAGTAATTTTTAACACCCTCTCCCCCTTGTCAGCAGAGGCGGGAGAAATCATAAACATTTTGAAGTAAATATTGGGCTTCACATAATATGTTATGAATACCATTTAATGTCTACTAAATCAGGGAGATTAGGGTTCACCGGACCCAGCATATGCAGAAACTTGATGGAATTCTGGTAGCGACACTGATGTATGGAAGCGAAGCCTGGAGCCGGCAGAAGAGGAACGAAAGTAGATTAAATGCAGTGGAGATGAGATCCCTCAGACGTATGTGTCGCAAATCAATTTATGATAGAGAAAAGAATGCAGATATTAGGAATGAATGTAAAGCTGATCTTAGCGTAATTAATAGAATTAAAAAAGGGTCGCGCAGATGGTTTGGGCATGTTGAGCGAATGAATGAGGAAAGAATGGTTAGAAAGATATATAACGCAAGTGTTGATGGCACCAGAAAGAGAGGGCGACCGCGGAAGACGCGGCATGACCAGATTAACCAGATACTGGAAGATGGTCCCGTCAGAAGCCTCAACAACCGGCGAGCTTGCATGCGAAGATGTATGAATGCGGATGAGGCGAGAGTTGTATGTCAGGACAGAAGAGTGTGGCGCTCTATCCTCTCTGCCTATCCTCACGGGTAAACGGCGTGATGGTAAGTTAGTTAGTTAGTAAGTGATAATCATCAATTTCCATTGAGCTTCATACCTCTGCTAATATATTTCCGGCAAGCTCAAAATCGCATCTTTCTAAAATTTCATTAATTGTAACGCCACGGTCGTTCGGATGAGACCCAAAATGGTCATGAGGCATATACGGCGGTCGGCGACAGAGTGAATGTACCTATCGGCGGCCGGGACCTGATTCGCCGCTTCGAGCCCCTGATTGGCGGATAACGCTCGACGCGCGCGGCTAGAGACGCGACGGCTCTGGACCGCCACAACTGGAAACTCTTGGGCTATTTCAAGTTGCTGCAAGCGAGATGATAATCTCCAACACGATCTCTTACGTTATATACAATATACAATACAAGAGGAACCGACAACACAAGACTAACAAAGAAAAAGTAAAACACCTCACAAAATTGTATGATGTATAAAGGTATAAAAATCTTCGATAGCCTGCCAAAGGAAATTCAAAACATGGAGAATATAAGGAGGTTTAAACCGGAGTGCAAAAATTATATTATAAAAACTTTTAAATGATTAGATGGAATGCAATATGTCTCAGGGAAATCATATATTAGTCCACACAACATTAGGTGTGGAACTAAATTATTAAGATAAATAAATAAAAATATAACCACACAAACAGAAGGACAAAAAGAAATAGGGACAATTCCATTCTCTCGTTTGGCGTTCTGTAATCTGGATAGATTTAAAGGTTCGGAAAAACTTGATTAAAACTCTTGTCTGGAGTGTGCTGATGTATGGCAGCGAAACATGGACCATCGGCCAGAGCATGTCCGGGAGGCTAGCGGCCTTTGAGACGTGGTGCTACAGGCGCACGGCGAGGATCCGATGGTCAGAACATATCCGAAACGACGAGGTGTTGAGCAGGGTGGGCGAAAAGAGGCGGCTCCTTAATAGAATCGCCCAACAGCGAGCAATTTGGATAGGCCATAATATAGGCCATAGTATTTTGTCATACAAAGCTGGTCAACACAACAACCTTCACAGCTACGAAGATCGACTTGCCTTTTTCAAGATGCACAAACTTGAGTCCCGATGGAAAATATCCGATCTCGTTGTGCTACAGAAGATAATCAGCGGAGCTATTGATTCTCTCTCTCTATTTGACATAAATTTGCATGTTAAACCCCGCATAAGAAACCCGGAGTTCTTCAGAATAAGTCAGCGCACTAATAATGTCGGTTACTTTTCTCCCATCACAAGGTTGTGTCGCACGTATTGTGCTGACCCTAACACTGATTGCTGATATTCTTGCAGACACCCCTTATCTTCGTTCAAAAACTCACTCATACACAACATCCATTTTCTAAACGACGACATGAACCTATAGATCCATTAAATCAATCATTCATTAAATACTAATCGCACTACATTCAAACACAAAATATACAATACACATAAGTGTACATGTAATATATAATTAATTGCAAAAATACATGTTACTAGAGCGTGCCGAAGACACTTGTAATTGGGATAATGGGCATAGTCTTCACTATAATGTTTATTATCAGAGTATCATGTACCTATTATCCTGTTAGTGTCTCTAATAAAAAAAAAATAATAAAGATATAAGGCATCCGGGCCTGCTTTTAACCATCGTCGAGGGAAATGTTGAAGGCAACAATCGCAGAGGCCACCCGAGATTAAGCTACGTAGACCAGATTATCGGAGATGTGCGCTGTAGCACCTACCAAGAGATGAAGAGGCTGGCAGGTGTCAGAGAGGAGTGGAGAGGGCGAGTGCTTTTGCAGACCCAAAAATATATCTGAAACAAGATGTGTTAAAAAAGGTGCTATCTTACCAGTAAAGGTGCTGTAACACGGCGTCGACAAATCGCGTCCTTCTTTGTCATTATCGTTTGGGCATCTTTTTCGAGAATTTGGTGCCAGGTGGGTGCTCTCGGAAAAAGGCCCCATCGTAACAAAGTTCGACGATGGTATTTAAAAAGTGTGCCAGAGTGGAAAGGTTCCTAATTTATGTATTCGATCCGTTAGGCCTTACGAGCGATAGCTGTCAATTAAACCATTAAATACAATTAATAACATCGGCGAAAATATATTTATAACAGGTATATTTTGAACAAAATATATGTATTTTTTAATTGTAAAATAACTATAAAGAAGTATACCAGTGAAATAAGTGTTGGTTTTAAAAAATAAAATAAAAATGAACACACATTTTTTTAAATAAAATTATACAGGCAAGTAGAAAATATTTAGGGACTTGTTGGTTTCATTTTCAATGGAAAATATTCTGCACTCTTTAGTCGAAATGACAACAGTTGAGGAGTTAAGCGACATCAAACTTTGCATTTTTTTTCAAAAAAAATGATGTTTTTCAATTTAAAAAAATTATGTTTTTTCAATGAAAAAAGTATGTTTTTTTATAAAAAGATAATTTTTTACTGAAAAAAAAAAACACCATATTTTCAAATTGATGTCGCTTATTTTAACTGTTGACATTTCAACCAAAGTGTAAATAATATTTCCTATTGAAAATTGAGTGAAGAAGAGAGAGAGAGGTACCCCGTATAATATATCCAAATTATGAAGAAAAACGAATTAGTACCATTAACACAATTAATGATTATTTATATGTGTGTGTTTGTGTGTTAGTTGTTCAGTTAAAAAGTTAAGTTAGGAAGGAGGACGAAAAGGAAAGAATTTCGATAAAAAAAATTCTGTCCAAAATTTCGTCTCTTAGGAAACAGTTGTCTTGCATCTTCTATTTATAGTTTTCTGTGATATTATGCCGCGTATATGCGATCTCTCTGGCCGACGTTTCGGATCCCATTGCTCTGTCCATCATCGGGGCTGATGTGTCATCGCATCGCATGACACATCGCGCCGATGATGGACCCTGCAATGGGATCCGTTGACCAGAGTCAGATCACATATGGACGGCAGAATACCCCAGAAAACTACACACAGATGATTCTGAATGGACGTATAAACCTGTGAACATGTATTATATTCAAGAACACATTCTTATTGTGAAGTTGCAATTTTTTCAGAAAAAAATTTCTGTGAAATTTAAAACCAAATTATGCTATAGCGGCCTTGTACATTTCCGTGAATATATCAACCTCATCTGTAAGTCTAATTAATTAGTTGACTAACATTATGTTTTCCATTTTAAGATCAATCCACTTTTTCTGGTACGGTAGGCACAAATTACTTTGCGTAACTGCCGCTAGAGCACGCCAGAATTAACCAGTTTAATTAATTTTTTATTTTTGGACACATTTGATACAATATTATATTCAAGAACACATTCTTATTGTGAAGTTGCATTTTTTCAGGACAAAGTTTTGTGAAATTTAAAACCAAATTTATTATTGGATAACGCGCCTGCCCCGGATAGGAGGAGGTCCGTGGTTCGAATCCCGGTAGCAGCCAAATATTTAATATTGTCTGTATGTCTTCTTTCTAATCAATGATATATTATATATAGTATATTATAGATATATACTATTAATATATATATATATATATATATATTATATATATATATATATATAAAGAAACCCGTATTTCCCTATCCGCCAAGTTTTCTTCACAACCAGATACTACCACCCCCTGGTGGTTATGGTGGTGGATAGCCCTTGGTGTCACATTAAAAATGTGCGAGTTTGGTGGGGGTGGCTGTGCGTGGGTGGGAGTGGGTGACGAAAATGTGCTTTCTAGCATATTGTTTTGTTATGGGAAGGCCGCAAATGCTTCAGATTGTTTCAAAATAGGCGCGCCGGTGAGTCTAGAAGGTTCCGGAAGAACCTGCTCTAGAAAGTTCTGGAAGAAGAAGGTTCTAGAAAATTCCCGAAAGTTCTATAACGTTCTAAACTGAGTGACGGAACGTGTCGGTGTGTCTAGAAGGTTCCTGTACATTCAATAAATTTCTTGAAAGTTCTGGAAGGAGAATGTTCTAGAAGGTTCGCGAAAGTTCTATGACGATCCAAACAGTTTACTACAAATCTACGCGTGCGAAGCCGCGCGAGCATAGCTAGTCGATTAATAAACTTGACAACATTTTTAGTTGTCTTGTACTTTGCGCAGGTGGTTTTTAATTTATTTCATGACACAAGTATGCGAACACCGTGATACTGAAGACGATGACGCATTTGTTTGGCTACTTCTATCTCGCGTACTTTTCCAGATAATTCTAAAATACGATGTTTACAACAAATTGAAGGATCGGCGCGATAACAGCCTATGTACCTGTAAATTATAAGATAAAAAAATCGGCGTGAAATCAGTTATCATATTATTGTATTCGTTGAACACGCATATGTACAGGGTTATTTGTAAAACATTAATAACCTCGCAGGACTATATTCCTGCCTTGATTATGAGTCAAAAATGTTCAAGCTATCATATCAATAGTTATGGAGATATGCGACATCAGAGATGGCATTTTTTTTTCAACATTTCTGACTTATTTTTTGTAAAACGTTGGACTATCATTACAATATCTCATATCGATTACGAAAAATTCATTCGTTTCGATACGAGTTAAATAAAATGATAAAAACCCTGAAAAATTCCAATTTGAATGGAATTCGAAGATTTTCATTTTTTTATTTGACTTGTGTTAAAGGGAATGAATTTTTCATATTCGATATAAGTTACTGTAATGATAGTCCAACGTTTTACAAAAAATAAGTCAGAAATATTGAAAAAAAAATGCAAACTTTGATGTCGCGTATCTCCTGAACTATTGATATTAGGTCACAATTGCGTGAACATTTTCGACTCACAATCAAGGCAGGAACATAGTCCTGCGAGGTTATTAATGTTTTACAAATAACCCTGTGTATGGTATCACACAGTCAACACGTGTGGGTTTTCTACAAATATTAAAGGAGCATTTACTATTCTCTATACTGACGTTTTAATCTAAAAAGTTTAAGTGTTTGTTTTCGTTAAGTTCGAGACTAAATTTTATATTTCGGATAAGGTTGTTTATGAAAGTAACATGGTGTGTTACATACAAGTATGTTACACAGTAAGTGCCCAACAAATTTCCCCAATATTTCGGCGATTTTTTACGAAAATTTGAGTTTTTATTATTAACTAGCTGTGCCCGCACAGCTTCGCACGCGTAGTTCTTTAGTACACTGTTTGGATCGTCATAGAACTTTCGCGAACCTTCTAGAACATTCTCCTTTTAGAGCTTTCAAGAAATGTATCGAATGTACAGGAACCTTCCAGACACACCGACACATTCCGCCACTCAGTTTAGAACCTTATAGAACTTTCGGGAATTTTCTAGAACCTTCTGCTTCCAGAACTTTCCAGAGCAGGTTTTTCCGGAACCTTCTAGACTCACCGACACAGTCGGCGCGCCTATTTTGAAACAATCCGAAGCATTTGCGGCCTTCCCATAACAAAACAATGTGCTAGAAAGCACATTTTCGTCACCCACTCCCACCCACGCACAGCCACCCCCGCCAAACTCGCATATTTTCATAACCACCGGTGGGTGGTTGTAGCTGGTTGTGGAGAAAACTTGGCGGATAGGGAAACACGGGTTTCTTTATATATATATATTGATTTATATCAGAATGCATATTCTAGACTGCAAAACACTAAGACTAAAACATGATTCAGATGAATTAATTTATATGAGAAATGTGCATGGAAATCTCTAATACGATGGCCCACTAAATACTAACTGTAATCGTTGTTTTAATTTAGTTGAAAATAACTATGAATAGAACACAACGTTGTTTACTTCACACAATGACAGTTTTATTAAATAAATGAATTAAAACGTTTTCGATGCTTACTGCATCATCTTCAGTAATATACTAATTTAAGAAGGGAAGACATTTTATCTACTACATAGGGGCGGGAGTTGTCGGTAGCGGGGGAGGAGTAGGCGGAAATTGATAGTACTTGCAGGGAGGGGCTAGTATGGGTAGAAGGGGGGATTTTTATTTATTTATTATTAATTAACGCCCTATAGGGCTTTTACAATAGATAGGTAAGAATAAGAATTTAATTCTTAATTTATGTGAAGATAGAAAGTTCCGACCCGCGTTCTACACAAACAACACCATTAGGAAATACATTTTCAATAATAAAACTAAAACAGAACATCTAGATAATAGTGGAGTTTATAAAATTAACTGTGGGAACTGCCAATCATGCTATATAGGCCAAACCGGAAGAAAAATAAAAACGCGAATAGGTGAACATTTTAAGGGGATAAAAAATTTCAATATTAATTCAGAGATGGCAGACCATGTGAGATCAGAGGGACATCACTTCAAGTATGATAACCTGCAGGTGTTGCATGTATGCAAAAAAGGAAAGAAATTGGACATCTTGGAAAATATAGAAATTCATCTAAATAATGATAAGGCCTTAAACATACAAGCACCACTTATTACATCCCCCCTTCTAACCATACTAGCCCCTCCCAGCAACCACGTTCACTTTCCGCCTGCCCCTCCCCCGCTCCCGACAACTCCCGCCCCATGTAGTAGATAAAATGTCTTCCATTCTTAAGTTAGTATATTACTGAAGATGGTGCAGTAAGCATCGAAAACGTTTTAATTAATTTGTTTAATTAAAGTGTCATTGTGTGAAGTAAACAACGTTGTGTTCTATTCATAGTTATTTACAATGAACTTCCACAAAGTTAATCACAAAAATTTCGAAATATTAGTTGAAAATGTGTTATTCATAATGAGAGTCATCTCGAAAACGTACACAGTGGAAAATAACAATATTTTTCAATTCAATTCATATTTGAAATATTAAAAATGAATTTCCAGAACGTTTCAAAAAAAAACTTTGAACATACGCTTCGATTTCCTTCGAACACAGCGGTGTATCGAATTCATTCGACGCGCGCGAATAAAATGATTAAAACCTCGTGGAGAAATTCTGATATCGCCGACCAATAATAGACACGTTACACAACAATGTATTGTAAACATCAAATGTAACAGTTTTCCTACTCGCGCGTGCCTAAATAAAAATCAATATTCTCATATCGACGGCTCCTACGTATAATATCGTAACCCACAAAATTCAATTTTCCAGGAGAAGGATTTGAACATATTTTCGTCCGGTATAAATCTAAATATCGCCCAATTCTTTTGAAATTTCGTTTCAATATTTATACTTTATACCGCAGTTTCATAAATAATCACAAAAAAATCGAAATTATTAACGGTTTTTGTAGAAATGCACATACGATATTATACTTCGGAAAAGACGCTACGTAAAATATCGTATAAATGACTTACAACATTTTACTTCGGAAAAGACGCGACGTAAAATAACGTAAGTGTTACATACGATAATTATTTATGTTATTTTCCAACGTATGTTATCGTAAGTGTTACATACAATAAAATTATCCTATGTTATTTCCCAACGCAAATCATCGTAAGTGTTACATACGATAGTATACTTCGTAAAAAATATGTGATTATTTGAGATACGATAAAATACGTCCGAAAAAAACGTTATTTATTGCAAAATATTTTTTTTTTCTTTCTTGGAAATAAAGATATAATTAAATACATATGAAATACACAAAAAACTAAAAAACGTCGATTTGTGGGTTACGATATTATACGTAGGAGGCGTCGAAATGTTTCCATAAAATATTATTTTCATTCGCACACTATTTCCATTTCTATAGAAGTTGTTTAAATCAATAATTTATACCATATGTTTGTAGGTTTCGCATATCATTTGAGTATTTCGCGATTTATGTTCGTAATTACACGCATAATTTAGTGGCGGGAAAACTTAGAAAATAGAAACGCGTATTCTCATTCGTTTATTAAGTACTCTAACAGAAGAAAGATTTACGAACTATTGCTTTCCCGACGTAAATTGGCGTGCGGCGAATTTGGAACTATAACCCGCCCCGCCCGCAGCCGGCGGTAACCCCTCGCCCTGTCATTCAGTTCAATTTCGCATTTGCTCGGGAGCTGCGACATCTTGATTACCAATTGTGAAAAATTGTGTCCAAAACTGTCCGGGATGGTGCAAGAACAACTGCCAATGAAGTATTAAAGTTTTGCGAAGCTGAAAAAGTAAATAATGAACCGATATTACCGTTTGACAGGTTGACAGATAGAGCGGCCGCCATTACTGGTTCGTTTCTTTAGTGTTGCCCGACCAAATTTCTATCAAAGGCACCGGTCACCGGACATTCTGTACATTATGTATTGTGTAATAAATTTACACCCTGGCAACTTCTCTTACGCGACAGGGACGCCCTCCCTCGCACGCCAATTTATAGTGGTACGTCTATACCCTGTTAAAAGCCGCAACAACCGTAGAACGTGTATGAGAAGATGTATGAATGTGCCCGAAGCAAAAGTGGTGAGCCAGGATAGAAGAGTGTGGCGTTCAATCCTCTCTGCCTACCCCTGCAGGGAAACGGCGTGATGGTTAGTTAGTTAGTTAGTTAGCTAGACCGCATTCAAAAGAATGTGCGCAAAAAGTATGTGTTTTGTTACGATGCAAAAAATGAATGTAAAATAAGTTTGTCTAGTAAGTAGGTAACTCTTTTTAAACTAAAAAATAAATATTTAATTGGAATATTATATTGAGGCATGTAATAGGGCTTGCCAGGCAACTTTCTCCCCCGCTTTCTTCTTACCGGACAAAGCTAGGGAATGGTCTTTTGATTGTGGTCGACCTATACTGTTATTTTTTAAAGATTCTTACATTTCACTGTATTTTATTACATTTTTTTAATGCATGAAAGAAGGCGAAGTGATATAGTAGATAGCAACGCTCCTTTTCGAATGAGGGATAAGTTATAGAAGTCTCACACGAAGCTGATTTATATAAGAAAAAAGTGGATGGAAATCTCTTAAACGATGGCTCAGAGCTTACAACCCGCATGAGCCGGCTTAAGTGGTTACTCTACACAATGCAACGTTCACCAATTCCATCGTAAGAACATCCACAATTTTTATATATCAAATTTTTTGAAGTTCTATATACCTATATGTTCGAATCAAGATTCATTCAAATATTACTATGGTCTCTGTTATAGACATCTGTTGATTTTTTTCTCACTAACAAGTTAGTATACATAGCTTTCGTAACTGGTAATTATACCTCTATATTAGTATCATTATCTTAGAAGATACTTTCAGATTTTTTTTGTTTATATTTTTTAAATAATAAATCTATTCTTCTGATCATTGAAGTAAAAAAAATTGTCGACCATGTAAAATGGGTTAAAAAAACACCTAACAAATTAAATATATTTTAATAATAGTGTTTTTTAAAACACATGTTGTAAGTAAAAAATTAACAAATTTTGCAATAATTTTAGTAGGCTTAGGATAATGGTTTTCTATGTAATATTATTGAGAAAAAAATATATCTCACACGGTCATTTAGTCGGAAAAGGCCCACAAAGTGAAGCAATTTTCTTCATTTTTCAAACAACGTAAGTTTGGTTGTTTATTAAATGATTGAATAATTTAGTTTGTGTCTCTGTAATAAAATATTCTTATTTAAAATATATGGAACCTGATGAATAAATTAAAATATGACATCTTTGTCATAGAAAAATGTGATAAAAAACGCAAGAGAAGATATGAGAAAAAATTGTGAAATTTGCTCACTCTGCTAGACGATCGCCTTAAGACACCCACGCAGTATATAAATATCAAACACGTTGATGTTTTAAGGATGAAAACAAATTTTCCAATGGCATGATCTTCAGCTGTCTCTGCGGCTCTTGCTTGTGAGAGATGTGTTATCAATTTTAATATAAATTATGATCTAATCATGTCGAAAATTAATATAGCATAGTCATCCACTTTACGTAAATGTTAAAAGTTTCAGAGTTCTAGCTAGGCGGGAAGTGAAAAATCAATTACAAGGTGCCACCGCAACAAACCCACAAAGAGAGTTAATCAAAAGCAAGTAAAAAGGGTAGCTCAGATGGTTTGGGCATGTTGAGCGAATGAATGAGGAAGGAATAATATACGGCGCAAGTGCTGACGGCGCCAGAAAGAGAGGGCACACGTGGAATGATTTTAAAACTTGGAATATATTCATAGCAGGGGCGTGCAGTGGGAACATCGCAGCATGACTTTTACGTAACATATTTGGAATACAACATATATTTCGTAATATTTCTATCACAATTGTTGTCATAGTATTCGTGTTTTGATATATCATAAAAATCTGTAGCATAAATATTCGATTTCTATTTTTTTTCCATTATGTCATGCTTCACTTTTCCCACTGCACGCACCCGATTCATAGTTATGAGGGGTACAAAAGCAAAGGCAGCAAATCCCGCTGAGGTGTTTCTGAAATAAATACAAAAGATCGGCATCCAAAAAAATTCTCTGGAATCTACAAAGCCTACATCTTATTGGAAACAAGTTTTTAAAGATAATTGCCACCTCAGTAAAGAATGAACGAATAGTAAGTGAATGTAATGCTGGCTATTGCGTAATAGATAGAATAAAGAAAGGATCGCTGAGATGATTTGGCCATGTGGAATGGATGAGAATGGATGACAATAATTTATGAGGCGACTGTTGAAAGTAGCAGAAGACTTGGTTAACCAGATACTAAAAGATGCTCCTGTTAGGAGCCTCGAAGTTCATGAAATGAAGCGATGCTAAGTTTAATTTATAATTGCATATTAGTTGACGACCGTTCGAGCCTGTAGTATTGTTTATTGTTTATTTTACATTTGTTAACATAAATTACTAATAACTCCACACTAGGTAAAACCTGTTCTGTGGCAGTATATGTTAACCGTAGACCGAACTCCGAATATTCGGTATTGCCCCGAAAACCGCTACTTGTGTGCTTGTGACCTTGAAAGCCGCGCACTCGCGAGGCGATACAGTGCCTCGTATGACTTGATGATCGACAACACATTCCTTAATTATATTTGTTTATTTTTTTGACTGAACATTATTGATAATGTTTTATAATGATAAAACGTGTAAAGTGTAATCGTGTTATCTTCAAAATGTTAATAAAATATTTATACTTTGTACTCCAATGTCATCCTAGTACTATGTATTAGGGTCAATAACGCCATGTTGACGATTGGTTTATTAAAAAAACAAAAATTAAACATATTTTATAATATAGACAATATTAACATCTGGCAGACATCTCGACATTTGGTTCAGCAACATTTTAGATTGACATTTAAAAAAAAAATTGATTGTATTATTTGTAAGTCATTTATCATTTATTATTTATCGTTATTTCCATCGATGGAAAGGTTTTTCCGAAACATGTAGGCGTAATTAATCAAATAATATAAGTGATACATACAAATAATACACTCAATATTTTTTAATAACATATTCGAATGTTCGTCCGTAACTTCCTATTCGATAGCTGATCTCATTGCGTTTTCAAAATTGTTAGTAAATAAAATGAAAACATTGACTTTTGCCCTTTTAATAAAAAACTCTTAATTATTTTTTAATATTTCAGTTTAATGAAGATTACAATTGACAAGTGGTCTTGTGGTTAGGACACTGGCCTCGTGATCCAAAGGTTGCGGGTTCGAACCTCACTTCAGACTAGCAAGTTAGTCCTATTTTCATAGCACAAGCGTTTAGCTTAGTTTGAAAATAGTAAGAATATTGATGTGACACGTGTTCCGTGTTCACATCTCTATTTAAAAAAAAAAAAAAAAAAAATATATATATATATAGATATATATATATATATATATATATATATATATATAATATATATATCTATATAATATATATATATATATAATTCTCCCGTAACAATGCCCGCCACTAACGCTGCCAGATGGCTCAAATAATAATGAGGTAAAAGAAGCAAAAAATAATATTATCTATTAAATAATGTTTATCAATAACACACGAAACTAGATAGCGCTATTCTCACAGGCTTTACTGGCGGCCGAAATATATATTGCAAAATATACAAAACAAAATTACGTCATTATTGACGGATTGTAGCTTGTAATAACATATTTGACGTGCTTGTTAAGGGGTTACACGAATTTGTCATTTTTAAAAAATTGTTGAATCATTTGGATTGAAGTTTTAAGAATAATATGAGTCATCATTCGTTCAAATATTCCGAAAATTGACTGTTATATAGAATTTTGAAGCGAGCGCCGTTGGATAATTTTTAAACGAATTACATAATTCTTTTGCATTTTTCTCCAAACTACTTTTTTCAGGCTGGCGGATAAAGTATTTAAAAAAGTGTTCGGCAGATTTTGTTCAAATTTTGCGCACATCTTTGTTTTGGTTCTGGTACGAGTCGTTCGTGGGAGATACTGTCGAGTACTTTCTTAGAATCGATGAAGATACCTGTGCAATTACTTGATTTGTTTAATTTACTTCCTATGATGGTGGATGTTTTGCGGTTGCGTCTTGTGTGCATATTTCCCCAGTGAAACCGAACGGATTCTCATTTATTGTAGAATTGATTGTGATCGAGTTTAATCTTTTTTTGATCTATCTACTTATTCAAAAGTTTTCGATATATTAGATAAATAGTATATTACCTAATTCTCATTGTTTGTTAAATTAGATTACACTGCCAATATGATTGTAAGCGATAATCCCTCACCGCACACAAGAATCTTATTTCTTTTTGGTGAGGTATAACATATAATAATAATTTGATATATATATATATTGTTTTTATTGTTAACTTCTACCGCGTGTACATGGATGGGTACGTACGATTTTTTATTAAATATTTATAAATTATCTTCTGTTAAACATTGGACAATCATGAAAGTAACTTAAATTGAATATTAAAAAATTAACCGCCTTACAAGTCAAATAAATGATAAAAACATTGGAACATATTTTTCAGATTTTTGCAAAATTTTGTATTCGATATAAGTTGGGGAATTTTAATATTGGATAAATATAATTTTAATATTGGATAAATATAATAATAATGAATTGTGCAACGGCAGTTCAACGATTTACAGAAAATAAATCAGAAATGCTGAAAAAAATGCAAACTTTGAACTTATCTTATACAAGGCTTATCTTCGTAAATATTGATATCGTTTCTTGATCATTTAAGACTCATAATTAAGGCAGGAATCTTCCTGTTAAGTATTGTGGACTAGCTCTTTTACCTTTATTTTATGCTTTTATTTGATATTTACTAATAAAGTGTGATTGCGGGTCTCTCCGGGTCGCGTCGCTCTTTACACGACGGGACACGGAGATGGCCTTTAGAGTAAAAAATTGTCAACCTGGCGACGTATGAGTAGGACCGATATGGGAGTTTTCGCTCTTAAAACGGCCCTTGGGATGCGGTGTGTTCACTGCGGACTAGCTCTGTTACACACAACAGAGTGTCGTGACTCAATAAATAAAATCACATAAAAAAAAACTTTTAAATATGCCTTGAAATTATAATATTATTAAATGCGCCAGGAAAATTAAATAGCAATAGGCAGGTCGCTCGGTGGATGCATCTCTGCTGAACGAATGTACTCCAGCGGTGCCGGAGGGAAGCAAGACGCCGACGGGCCGCCCTAAAACCGCTGGACCGACGGAATCGCGAGATTCAAATCAAGACAGAGAAAAGTGAGAGACTCTTGGGGAGGCCTGTATCCGACAGTGGATAAAAAATGGCATTTTGTGTGAATTATTCCGATTTAAATATGTAAAAAATACGTAAGGCGTCTAAATAAATTTAAAAAAAATGTTTCTTAATTTCAACGTGAGCGCTGTAAGAGAATGTAACTGTCAAAACGACCATGATTGACTGGCCAGCGAAAACATGTTAAAAATACAACATTCACATTGTAAAATAAATACATAAATACGAAATCAAATACTTAATAAATTCACAGAAATAATGGTGTACTTACTTGTAAACAAGTTATTAATCTTCATGTCACCAATTCAATAAAACTTTGATTTTATGTTAAAAAATCACAATAGAAACTTTTTATTACACACGTATATATTATCAAATGAGCATTCTCGTTATCAACACAAAGCTACGAATGACATTAATCGAATTAAATCGTCGATTATTGGCCGAAAATCATATCATATCTAATAAAAAAAATATGAAGATAAGCAAACACTTCTACACACATAAAAAATTCATTGAATAATAGCGAAATCTTTGTACGTGTGTAGTTTATCTGTTTTTATATTATAATCTTTTACGCAAACGTCTCTTGGGACGACGCTCAACCCTTGAGAAACGTGTTTTATTAAAATTATTATTGCCATTCGTTAAATAATGATTTTTAAACTTCAATATTAAAATAAAAAAACACTTAAATGTTAATATTTCACTGAAATAGCGTCTGCCGTGAGGGGTAATTAGGTACCCTGCACGCGCGAGTAGGTACCGCGCGGGAATTTATATAAAAAAAATTTTTTTCGTGTGGTTCCTTCGGAACGCGTCGTCGGCGGAGTTCCGAATTCGAAACTGACAGTTGTTTTAAGATGGCGCCGCCGCTTCGTTCGCTCGCTGTCTTGCCCGTCCGTTAGTGTTGCGGTTTTGCAACAAACTGATTGGAAAACAGCCGCGGCGGAAAATTATATACCTCCGTGATAAGGTATCGCGCGCGCTTGACAGTTGTGCCGGCGGCTTTTCTTCTTCCCGGCCAGCATCGCGCGCGAGATGATTTTAAATTACGAGGAAAATAATACACATAGGTACATACAAGTATTATCAAAGCATTGTGCGCGGGCAAATTTGAGAGGAAGTTGATTGATGGCATCATTATTGCGAAATGCGAATTAATTTAGTTTTATTTTATTTCATACATAAATACATTTAGAAGTGCGGTCACTAAGACGCTTATGTGGAAAATCTTTGGTCAATAGAGTAAGGAATGAACAAATTAGACGTGAATGCAATGCTGGCTGTGGTGTGGTAGATAGAATAAAGAAAGGAGTGCTGAGATGGTTTGGGAATAATCCAAGACTATGGGTCCCGTTATAATTTAATGTCCTGTTAATTTAATGTAACTAAAATAATCGTAATCTAAATTAAACAAACCAAACCTAATAACCTAACCTAACCAAACCTAATAACTAACCAAACCAAACCTAATAACCTAATCTAACCTCATTTATTGCCTATGAAATGTCATATTTTGCAATCCATTATTCGAAACTTTAAAGTGTAATATCTTATTTAATACTTACTTTTTAAACGTAAATTATCTTTCATTTTGTTATTAGCACATTCAATAACATAATGAAATAATCATTTTCGTTGTATATGCAATGGGACCATTATCTTGGATTTAGCCATGGTTTGGTCATGTGGAACGTATGAACGAGGAAAGGATGGTTAAGAAAATATATGAGGCGAGTGTTGAAGGCAACAGAAATAGAGGGCGTCCGCGAAAGACCTGGCACGATCAGATACAACAAGTGTTTGAGGATGGCCCCGTTAAAAGCCGCAACAACCGTAGAACTTGTACGAGAAGATGTACGAATGTGGCCGAAACAAAAGTGGTGTGCCAGGATAGAAGAGTGTGGCGTTCAATCCTCTCTGCCTACCCCTGCGGAGAAACGGTGTGATGGTTAGTTAGTTAGTTTTTACATTTTTACAACGATATTTCTCTTCTACATGAGTAATATAACTCGTGAGTAGGAGAGGAGAATCATTGTATTTAAAATGTATTTATAATATGTAGTACCTACATACTATGTACCTACCTGCATATATAAGAAGAAGAAAAGTAACTAATATGCGACAATCATAACACAATTATGTGAGACAACAGTAAAATAAACTAATAAGAAGAAAAAAATAAAATAAAAATGAATACAGTAAAGAGAAAAATAATGGTAAATTTTAAGCAAAGATAATAACAGTATGCAGTATACAAATAATATTAAATTTAAAACTATATATTATTAAATAAATATTCTAAAGAATTACATGTGTAACAAAATGTATACACAATTTAGTAATAAGTAGATTACATATTTAATAAAATAAAAATTTAATTAAATTTGAGGGTATTTTTACTCCCTTTCTTTTATCTCGTAGCGTTTGCTTGTCTGCCGATCTTTAAATCGATTTTTAATCCTTTTCCCGTAATCCAATCGAGCTGAAACTTTGCAGGCAGACTCGTGGCGACGATAAAAATGATCTAAAAAATTTTCTCTTAATTTTTTAAAATTATTATAGTATAATTTTGGATTTTTCGAAATTTACATGCAAATGAGAAAGGAGCCCGACGCGTGGAGAAGGCGCGAAACCTATTTCAACTAATCTGACTCGAGCCATGGGTTCGATCAGTCGGCTACATATTGATATAATATCAAATTGGAAATAATACCAACGAGAAAGGGAGTATAATAAAAAATTGGTTTTTATGGGACAGTTTTTTAAATATTTTTCTTAAAGTCCTCGTAATTTTTCTCAATCCTCATTTTAACAGGTAATTCGTTAAACCATTTCACACCTCTAAATGTATAGTGATGCTGACCAGTTGTGGTATGTATTACAGGGATATGCAATTTACCAAGTGTTATGTTTCTGCTACTTGATACTATTTTGGGCAGTTCGTTATTATGTGAATTTTTTTATAAAATTGATGTAAAATTTTGCTTTTTTTGCAATATTTAAGAATACTTTTGAAAATTATTTTTAAAAACCAAGTATAGCTTTATTTTTAAGTAACAACTAGCTGTAACCCGTCAAAAATGACTACTTTTACATGCCGGTTTCTGAAGAATAAGTATTCACTTATTTATAGCCGACTTCTCCTTCTTCTTCTTCATCAGCCTTCGTCTTTTCACTGCTGGATATAGACCTCTTCCTTATTTTTCCATTCTTCCCTGTTGTTGGCTAATTGTAGACATTTCTTTCCCCCCACGCCGACAATATCGTCGGCCCATCTCTTTTGAGGTCTTCCGATGCCTCTTTTATTTTCCCAAGGTCTACATTTCAGAACTCTGGGAGGCCATCTTGTAGCATCCTGTCTTGCAACGTGTCCTGCCCATTGCCATTTTAGCTTCGCTACACGATTCATGATATCCACTGCTCTAGTTCTGCGCCTAATTTCGTCGTTTCTAATTCTCTCTCTTAGGCTTATTCCAAGCATGGATCTCTCCATGGATCGTTGCGTGTATTGTAAATTTTTTTTATATTTCCCCTGCCGGCAGTTAATCAAGGTACTAATTTAAACCCTGGCGATTGTGCCGGGTGGAACGTGACGTGGTTCGCGTCTTTGCTAAGCCCTAGTATATATTTATAGCATATTTTTGGCAGTCTACAGGGAGGCGCCCGTAGCCACACGCGTTAATCGGGTTTGGTGTCCCAGGATTCAAGCCACATCTCCGGCCATTTTTAGACCCGTCAATTCGAACGAAATTACGGACGTTACACGAAATACGGGGACATACAGACAGACAACGAAATTATTATGTTTGATTATTAACTAGGTAATGTTTTTATCTGTAGGCAAATTTGAGAGAAAACTGAATCATTGCAATTTTCAATTAAATAAAGATGCGAACACCGAATATGTACCGCATCAATATTTTTACTATTCTAACTAACTAACTAACCATCACGCCGCAGGGGTAGGCAGAGAGGATTGAACGCCACACTCTTCTATCCTGGCACACCACTTTTGCTTCGGCCACATTCATACATCTTCTCATACAAGTTCCACGGTTGTTGCGGCTTTTAACGGGGCCATCCTCAAGTACTTGTAGTATCTGATCGTACCAGGTCTCTCGCGGACGCCCTATATTCCTGTTGCCTTCAACACTATAACTAGCTAAACGATTATGCTATGAAAATAGGACTAACTTGCTGGTGTCCTGGGATGGGACCCGAACCACCGATCACCAGATCACTAGGCGATCGCCATGACCAGTACACCAACGAGCTTCTCTTGTTTATTTCATTTGATTTGATTGATAAATTACATTAGTGCATAATATTTCGCTTTCTCAATAGTAAAAATATTTTTTTAAATTGTTTATATAGACAGCATTTTACATTGTATACACTCTTACATTCTTACATTGTACCTATAATTTATCTTCACTCATCTCTTAGCGAGAAATCTTGTTTAACTCACATCCTGACCAACAATCGCTTTGAAATTTGGTAGAGAGACGTATTCCTGATGACAAAACAATAATCATTAATTAGTACAAAATCAATTTAATTATTCAAAAATAAAAAATTCTTGTTAAGATAATACGAAGCGACGTGAGCTCCATCTATATCAAATTGTGTGTATACTTCTATGGTCAGCCGCCATTTTGTAATCACCATTTGTGTGTCGCGGCTCGAGCTCTGGGCAATAGCATTGTCTCCCGATATATTTGATTAATATAAATAAAATCATTGCTTTAAAGGACTGTTGTTATTCATAACCCTTCAGGTTATGGGCCCAGTGAGTGAAATATAAACAATTTCGTGAACAATTAGTGGGATTTGCAGTGTTATAAGCGAGAACAGTTTTGCGTAAAAAAAGGAGGTTATAAACAAAGTGCGCCGTAACGTAAGTGAGCACGTTGAGGTGACGCGGACTTGGAAGTTACGTTCCGTATTCAATTAGTGTATATTATAGATATCTCACAGAGACGAAACTGTATTAATTATGGGAAAGTAGGTATAGAAGTCATTTGGGTGTACACAGGACTTATGACCTGTCTTTTTATGGTTGGCTTAAGTGATCACTTTACACAATTGTAACATTCGCCATTTCCACCCATGATAGAATATACCATGCTTATTCATTTTTTTGGAAGTTGTATATATGTTCAAATTGCGTGGAAAGCTTTCATATATGAGTTGTAAGCGCCTTTTCCATGCGGCCTGTACAAAGCCATTTTCATTCCCCTAAATCCCCACAGATGTCGCTAATGAGAAAATCTACATTGATTTTTTACGGAATTTTGAGAGCAATATACTTTATTGTGTGTAATGAAATTCATCCGAATACTTGCATTACACTAGGATACGCCAGGAAATATTATTTCCAATTTTTGTTAAATTCCTTTTTACCAGTATTTACAATTCAGAATATTTTGAGTTTGTTCAAATCTTTCAGAACAGTGCTGGATTTATGTCACAGAGACATTATTAATTAATTAATTAAATTATTAATTATTAATAATGTCTCTGTGACATAAATCCAGCACTGTTCTGAAAGATTTGAACAAACTCAAAATATTCTGAACGTTCCGTATTGTTTACATCGTTGGAATGCGAATACGTTCATTGTTATGGAGTTGAAGAAACTTCGAAATGGCTGCATCTATTAAAATTGATCAATTAACTGCAAATAACTACGACACCTGGAAGATACATATGCGTGCTATTCTAAAGAAAAATGATTTGTGGGAGTACGTATCGGGATCATTACCTAAACCGTCATCAATGGACCCTAAGTATGCAGAATGGATTAAAATGGACGGAAAGGCCGAATCGGATATATTATTGGCGGTCAGTCCGAGTGAGTTAGCTGCACTGGATGGCTTAGAAACTTCTAAAGCTATATGGGACAAGCTAAAGTCTATGTATCAGTCGAGTGGACCCGCAAGGAAGGCCTCTTTGTTGAAAAAATTGGTTTTGACTCGTATGCAGGAAGAAAGTGACCTACGTAAACACATAGCGGATTTCTTTGATGTTGTCAAAAAACTTAAAGAAATCGGATTGATCGTTATTGATGAACTTTTAGCCATATTATTGCTGTATAGTTTGCCGGGTTCTTTCGACGTGTTCAGAACGGCAATCGAATCTCGTGACGATTTGCCATCAACGGAAACGCTGAAGATCAAAATCATCGAAGATTTTGAGGGTCGTCAATCTAAAATTGTTGACCAAGGGGCTATGTTTGTCAAACGTTTCAATAAAAAATGCCTTTCAGAAGAAGAATCATGACCACCGCGATAATAAGAATTACATTGAGTGTTACCGGTGTCGTCGTCGTGGGCATTTAGCAAAAGAGTGTAAGGTCAAAAATATCAGTGACAATAAGTATAAACAGAGTGCGCAACAGTTAGAACGCAATAGCAATAATGAGCGGAAGACAACAATGTTATTAAGCACCACCGAAGAGGTGATGTTGGGTGAGCAAATTAATCCTATTTGGTGTATTGACAGCGGGTGCACTAGTCATATGTGCAACCAAAAGCAAGTGATTAAGAATTTCACACAGATAAACTCTGAGCTTAATTTAGCAACTAATAGTGAAAAAACACAAATTACGGGTACGGGTAAAGTCAGCATCTCAGTGGACACGGGCAGTGAAGAACGCCAAATAGATATAGAAAAAGTGTTCTATGTATCGGATCTACGTACTAATCTATTATCAGTGTCAAAAATGACGGATTATGGGTTTGAAGTTCGATTCAGAAAAAATGACGCAATCGTGATTGATAAAAATGACAAAATTCACATGCGTGCTGACCGTGTTGGTAATTTGTATAATGTTCGGATGAGCGAAAATGCTGTCAATATAGCTGCGACCCCAGAGACACTTATAGATATGTGGCACCAGCGTCTCGGACATCTTAATGAGCGTGATTTGAAAGCCATGGCAAAGAGTGGCATAGTACATGGGCTAAACATCAAAGACGGTGAAAAATTGTCTCAGTGTGAGATTTGTATAAGAGAGAAGCGGACATGCACGCCTTTTTCTAAAGGATGTGAAGATCGCACAAGCGAGTTACTAGAAATAGTGCATTCGGACGTGTGTGGTCCGATGAGACACGAGTCTTATGGCGGTAAGAAGTACTTTGTTACTTTTATCGATGACAAGTCTAGATGGTGCGAAGTCTACTTTATAGCTAACAAAAGCGACGTGTTAAGCGCGTTCAAATCGTACAAGGCTTTTGCAGAGAATTTGACAGGGAAGAAAATAAAATATCTTCAGTTAGATAATGGGCGAGAATACGTCAACAATACATTCGAAGAGTACTTGAATAAAGAAGGAATTAGAAGGAGATTAACAGCGCCTTATAGCCTCAACAAAATGGGATTGCAGAGAGGAAAAACCGTACTCTGGTCGAGATGGCGCGATGTATGATGCGACAAGCAGGAAGCCCTCCTTCTTTTTGGGCGGAAACAGTGAATACTGCTAATTATGTGAGAATTAGGTGCCCAACTACAGCTTTAAGTGGCAATATACCATATACACTATGGAATGGGAAGAAGCCTACAGTAATCTACATGCACGTGTTTGGATCTAAAGCATATTATAAAGATAAAGGACCTCAAAAAGGCAAGTTTGATTCAAGGTCACAATTAGGAGTTTTTGTGGGCTATGATACTCAATCTAAAGCTTATAGAATACATGACCCTAAGACGAGAAAAATCGTTGTAACTCGAGATGTAAAATTCATAAATGAAACGGCATTCAAGGATGAGTACAAAGAAATACTTGATGAAGAAGAAGATACTGACTATGAACAAGTAAATATAGAATTGAATGATCCAACCACAAATGATGAAATGAGAGAAAGCAGTAGAATGCCTGTAATAGAAGCAGGTGAAAGTAGAGAAACTGGTCTATTACAAAGAAAAAGATAATCAACAGTCTCATGGGAAAGATTAATAGAACCATAAAAAAGGGGACGAGGAAGACCACGTATAATACGTTCCGGTTCAGTGGAAAGACCGCGAAAGGAGCACAATTTAGTAAGAGATAATTCTGAAAGTGAAAATGAATCAGATATTGAAGAGACTAATGCGCAGATGATAGCTGGGATAACTATTGTAGAACCGATTACATGGCATGAAATAGAAAAGAGTAATGATGTTGATGCATGGAAAGGAGCCATGGAGGACGAGTACTTAGCACAAATAAAGAATAAGACATGGGAAATAGTTACAAGGCCAAAACAACGAAAAGTGATCGGAAATCGATTTGTATTTAGCACTAAAACTACTGGGAAGAAAGTACGTCTCGTCGCAAAAGGTTGTTCGCAACGGCCAGGGGAGGATTTCCATGAGACATCGTCTTCGGTCGTGAGATCTTCATCAATAAGACTGATAGCTGCTGTATCAGCCGAGTTAGGATTAAATATCCATCAAATGGATGTAGTGACTGCATACCTGAATAATACACTTGATGAAGAGGTTTACATGGAAGTGCCGGATCACCTAAGCGATGTTTTGAATAGATTACTCGCAAACCAAAAGATTGGTTCCCAAAGAAAAGTTATTAAAGATAAGAATCTAATTGAAACAGCTAAACGCTGGGACAAAGCATTGAGTGAATGTAGTGATAGTGTGTGTGTTTTAAAGAAATCCTTGTATGGTTTGCGTCAGTCAGGGTTACAGTGGTATAAAGAATTAGTGAGAATGCTGATGAAAATAGGTTTTGAAGCGTTAGCACAAGATCCATGTGTATTCATAGCACAGAAAGGTGAGCGACTGATGTTGATTGCTATTTATGTTGATGACATTATTTTGGCAGGAAATGATGATGTATGGATGAAAAATATAAAGAAACAGTTATCAAGTGAGTTTGAAATGAAAGATTTAGGAAAGATAAGTAATTGTTTGGGTATTGAATTTAGTCGTGATGATGAAAACAGAGTGTTTCTTAATCAAAGGGTTTATATAGAGAAAGTGTTAGAACGATTCCGTATGAGTGAGTGGAAACCTGCAGTGACGCCTCTAGATGTTAATGTGAAATTAGAAAAACCGGTAAGTGTGAATGAGGACATAATGAAACAGTACCCATACCAAAGGAGCGTTACTTTACCTGGCTGTATCGACTAGACCAGACGTAGCGTTTGCCGTAAATTATTTAAGCCAATTTAATAGTAATTATAGTGTTGAGCACTGGAAGGCGGCTAAACGTATCATGAGATATTTAAAAGGTACATCTGACTACGGTTTAGTTTATGAAAGAACCGGGCTGCCTTTGTTCGGTGTGGTCGATGCAGACTGGGGAGCAAATGCCGTAGATCGTAGATCATATTCCGGATTTGCATTTATTTTAGCCGGTGCCCCGATCAGTTGGGAGGCACGTAAGCAACGGAGTGTTGCGCTATCGAGTACGGAAGCGGAATACATGGCACTATCCGAAGCTTCAAAGGAAGCCATGTATTTACGTGATGTTTTGGGTAACGTTGGTATTGAAAGTGAGTGTGTGACGTTATTCAACGATAATCAGGGTGCCATAAAACTTGCTCAGAGTAGAAACTTTCATTCTCGCACAAAACATATAGCAGTGAGACACCACTTTATGCAAGATATGTGCGAACAAGGTGTAATTGATTTGAAATACTTATGTACTGATGAGATGCCTGCTGATGTTTTGACGAAAGGTTTGAGTGGATCAAAACATCATGATTGTCTGCGTAACCTAGGTATGATGGATGAGAGTATGTAAGAATAGGAATAGGAATACTCGCTCACGACTTCGAGGGGAGGTGTTAAGATAATACGAAGCGACGTGAGCTCCATCTATATCAAATTGTGTGTATACTTCTATGGTCA
The DNA here is from genome assembly GCA_016648135.1 of Agrypnia vestita. NCBI lineage: Eukaryota > Metazoa > Arthropoda > Insecta > Trichoptera > Phryganeidae > Agrypnia > Agrypnia vestita. The sequence continues at coordinate 16,004 of JADDOH010014843.1, read as the reverse complement.
GCCGCCATTTTGTAATCACCATTTGTGTGTCGCGGCTCGAGCTCTGGGCAATAACATTGTCTCCCGATATATTTGATTAATATAAATAAATTCATTGCTTTAAAGGACTGTTGTTATTCATAACCCTTCAATTCTCATGCCTTATTTGTTATATCTCAGTGCCAATGAGATATGCTGCTTTGTATTATTTTAAAAGTGACGTTTTAAGTGACGTAAACATTGAAATTTCTGTCAATACTTTAATAGACACTTTAATGTTCGCTTTGCTTATTTATTTGAAGGATTTCGACAGGTGGATACAACAGTAAAAGATATTTTTACATTTATACGAAAATCTTGCTCGCGAATAAAACTTTTTTCGAAATAATTCGACCTTTCTGAAAAAAAAAAAACAACGTCGTTTTTTGGCGATTTTCAATTCAATTCAATTCAATTTCAATTTATTTATTTTTTATGTAACATTTACATTACAAACACAAATTTAATTCGTATGTGTTGTAAATAATTTAGAAATATATAAACATATATAAACAAAAGCAAATATTAAAGATTTATAAAATCATTCACATCACAGGTGTAGGAGAATCCTGCTTCGGAATACCCTCTCAGAGACATGGAACAGATCAATATCCAGAGTAATATTGTTCAGCATAGCTCTTCCAACAGGCAAAACCATTGGCAGGTTGGTCCTGTATATTGGAATGTGAAACAATCTACGCTGACGCTGTCTTAAAATATGATATGATAAAAATGCGTTATCAGATACACATTCCTTCTAGTCTGTAAACTGTCGTAGCCAAGCATACCCTGGAGGAACTCGGTTGGGTAAAGCCAAGGATAATGCCCGTACTCTCTCATGTAGAGACATCTTAGAAAGTTTTTTTGTACTGTAACTGTTGCCCCAATTTTCTTAAACAGACAAGGCATAGATTTACGACAGCCCGAGTTATTCCTTTATTACTAATCCAACACTCAAAAATAAAGACCTTGTATCTACTTAATTAATTTACATTTACGACTTTGGAACACTAACAGAAAAAAGCATACACAAATTATAGTGTACACGGCAGGCCATGGAAAAGATCTCAATAATAATAAAATCAGAAATGAAGAAATACGACGCCGAACAAAAGTTGCCGATATTATGGACCGTATTACGAAACTAAAATGGCAGTGGGCTGGACATATGGCTCGACAGGAGGATACTAGATGGGCACCCAGAATCCTACAGTGGAGGCCCTGGACGAAAAATAGAAGCGTCGGAAGACCTCCCGAAAGGTGGTCTGGCGACATAGTCCAGCAAGCAGGAAGAACCTGGATGCGAAAGGGGAGAAACAGAGAAGAAAATGGAAGAGGCCTACATCCAGCAGTGGAGGGAAAAAGGCTAAGGAAGAAGAAAAAGAAAAAGACCCGGATTATAGAGTTTTCGGCACTAAGAAGATGTGAATCGTATTCCGTGTACGCGTCTCAATTTCAAAAAATGACCTTTTGATGTGAACGCTGTAACATTCGTACATGATTTTTTTTTCAAGTTCGCTAAATCGTCACCAGTGTAATACCGACTATCGGTTCGATCGTCACGCGTGTCGGCCGGCACGCGATCTACACGAGATCTGTCTCGCGTACACGCGTACAGTCGAATCTAATATATTACATTAATTCAGTTCCCGCGGTCGTATGCTAATAGCGGCGCGACAGCTTCCTCATCGTCTAGTCAAGCAAAACTACACATAGGACAACCCATGACAGAGATGTTGGATGACTGATGCATGGCGAAAAACCATGGCGTCCTAAAAGGGTAATTTCACATTCTACAGACATCTATGAAAATATATGAAATAGATTCAGAAAAATAAATTATATTTTGAAACACAGTATGGATGGTGAAGGATAATTTAGCTAATATATTAAAAAAATATTATACTGTTATATTTTGTATTTATATACATGCACGGTCAACGATCCGTTTTCCCACGTTCCATAACCACCTCTGATGACGACAGTTCGCACCGGAAAAACACCATCGGCCGATATTAATCACCAGCAACACGTGTATGAAGAGTGCTGACATCGATCGTCGCACGCAGAAGAAGCAAACGGAGCGAGGTTTGAAATAGGATAAAGCAAGATACACACAGTCATCAGAAATACAAAATGCTAACGCGACGGTTTACACGCTCGCGAATTTTGCGAATGGCACAACCTCACCGCAGACAGAGGAATATTCTGACGGCCTCATTCTCACGCAGGTTTTTGTACATGTCTCTTATAACACATTTTGGGCGGGGAAGGGGTAAAAGGGGAGGGGGGAAATGTGGCCTATGTTACCCGCCGAGTCCTAAAGCATAGGTAAGACAAATTTGAGCCGAATCGGACAAACGGTGTAGATTTGTATAGGGGACAGACAGACAGACATTGAGGCTGATAGGTATAGACGTCTCGCTGAAATAGGAAAAAATGCAAATTGACTGCAGTCCACCATCGATACGGTCGATAATTTGACTTGTTGAATTTTCCGAGTCGACTTCGCGAGAAACATTAATCATCCACAAAAGCCGACTGGGAAGTACCCAAGCAACTGCCGCTGGATACGCGGGGTTCTCCGAGAAATGTTCTATTCCGAGCGCATTTCATGTTCGAGGTCGCGCTGAACTTCATTACGATGCAGAGGCGCACGCGGACATTTCTCGCGCTTCAACAATCAATAAGAGTCCAAAAAAAATTTTTAAGATTTATTAATTACAAACTAAATATACGCTTGAAAGATATCAATTATGAATATCTCCTTAGTTATTTACAACTATTAAACTTGTCTGTGAGACGTACTGTAACGGACCTAATATTTCTTTACAGGATCGTAAATAGTTTGATTGATTGCCCCCAGATTATCAGTCTGATCGACTTATATGCTCCATCGAGGTCATCGAGACACGGTGCATTGTTCTATTATAGTGGAAGTGTCAGAACTAATGCATTGGCAAACTCTGTAATTCCCAGATTACACTCATTAGGGAATGAGCATGCGGAGGCGGCTGACATTTTTGCTGATGGTATAACTGTGTATAGGACAAAGCTGATACAATTGTTTACATCCCAACGAAATGGAAATGGACAATAAATCTTTCTATTTTACCTTTAACTATTATTATTTGTACCTTTAACTTTATTATTATTTTATCTTATGTTTTTCTTATGTTTTCCTGTATTATTATTATTATTATTATTAACTTTTAACTAATATTATTGTAACTATTAACTGTATTTTTATTTTAACTGTCTTATATTATTTAAAAAAAAATTATTCTGTATATTGTAAAAGCCCATAAGTGCGTTAAATAAATAAATACGCCTAAAGTGAAAACCAATTTTTCATTAAGGATAAATTAATTATGGAAAATAAAAAATAATCTTAAACAAAAATTTAACCCTTTTTACATTTGTAATAGATCTGAGGAACGTACGTCGCGACGCCAGAAAGAGACTGCGTGACAGAGAGAGAGAATGTATAAAAAGGCGCGTGAATGTCGAGTACTACGAAATTGTAGTAATAATGAAGTGAACTAATTGTAGTACTAATGAAGTGAACTAATTGTAGTACTAACGAAGTGAACTAATTCTAGTATTAATGAAGTGAACTACTGCAGTACTACAAAATTGTAATGATCTACAAGAAGTGCTTCTTGAAAATTTTCAAAACCATAGGGGGGGGGGAGGTTGTTTCGATTTCCAAAAATTTCTTCATATATCTATATCGATTTCACTTACAGGTAGATTCCTGCTTTGATTACGAGTCGAAAATGTTCAAGCAACCGTGACCTAATGTCAATAGTTAAGGAGATAAGCGATTTAAAAGTTTGCATTTTTTTCTCTCAATATTTCTGACATATTTTTTGCAAAACGTTGGACTATCATTACAGTAACCTATATCTAAGATGAAAAGTTCATTACCTTTAACACAAGTCAAATAAAATATTAAAAACCTTTCAATTCCAATTGGTAAACATTCCGATTGGAAGATTTTCTGGGTTTTTATTATTTTATTTAACTTGTATTGAAACAAATGAATTTTTCAAAATCGATATAACTTACTGTGATGATATTTCAACGTTTTGCATCTATGATAAAAAATATTTTACTCGCCGAAGTACATACAAGAGTAACCTTTTTTTTACTCACCAATATTGGTGGGTAAAGGTAAAATCGTTGGTATAAAAAAATGGCCGTCCTCTCACAGCTGATTTGAAAGTGTGACATTTGTCCACATAGGTACTTGTCGTTTGAATTTTGTCGCTGTCATTGTCGCATTGAAATTTGTAAACATTAAAATGAATCTTTTAATTTCGCGTTATTTTATAATTGTGAAAATACGAATTGAATTTTTTTCCAATTGGCATTGGAAAGTTTTTTTAATTTTATTTTACTTGTAATATAGGGAAATGAATTTTCCATATTCGATATGAGTTACTGTAATGATAGTCTAACGTTTTACAAAAAATAAGTCAAATATTGAAAAAAAATGTAAACTTTGATGTCGCATATCGCTATAAGTATTGATATGAGGTCATGGTTGCTTGAACATTTTCGACTCATAATTAAAGCAGGAATTTACCCTATACTATAGCAGTACCTATACTATTTATGACTTATGAAGAACATATAAAAAAATTAAAAATACCTACTCAAAATTAAAGCACTGAGAATAATATTAAAAAGGAGAATCAAAGTGATGTTAGAAAGAAAAATGACATTCATATAAACAGTGCATAATGTACTTCTGTTCACTTTAGACCCCGCCCCCTCTCACTCTCTCCCGTTAGATTCCTGATAGTTCTGTAGGCTATTTAGTGCAGGCTTGTCTTTGACAAGATTAACAAGCGTGTGATAAAATTGATGAAAGTTTAACAATACCGTAATGTTGTGAATATAGTAGTGTAGTGTTGGTCCTGACGAAGAGACGGGTACGTCTCGAAACCGGTTGACCTTTAAATCTGGTAGTGGTTTTTACTAAGTTAACTAACATTCTGATGCTTCTGTTTCTATTATATATAAAATTATTAATGGATACAACACATAAGAAAAATTAGAAAAACCCAACATTAACATGACTATCGCACAAGATATTGAAATTATTAAGATATCTGTACTAGATTGCGACCATTATAAATTGGCGTGCGAAGGAGGGCGTCCCTGTCGCGTAACAGAAGTTGCCAGGGTGAAAATTTATTACACAATACATAATACACAGAATGTCCGGTGACTGGTGTCGTAGCCTTTAACAGAAATTTGGTCGGGCAGCACTAAAGAAACCAAGCCGTAATGGCAGCCGTTCTATCTGTCAAACTGTCAGACGGTAATATCGGTCCATTATTTGCTTTTTCAGCTTCGCAAAACTTTAATACTTCATTGGCAATTGTTCTTGCACCATCCCGGACTGTTTAGGATGTTTTGGACATAATAATTCAGTGTATATTGGTAATCGAGATGTCACAGCTCCCGAGCAAATACAAAATTGTACTGAATGACAGGGCGAGGGGTTACCGCCGGGTGCGGGCGCGGCGGGTTCCAAAGTCGCCGCACGCCAAGTTATTGTGGTCGAGCTATACTAACACCATCTATGAAATTTTATTGTTAAACTTCTATTGAATAAATGTCTTTCGCTATCGTTTCGTGAAACAAACACGTTGTTTTATTATACAAGATGACATAATGAAATGAGACTGCCTTTTATGAAGAAAACTTAATTGCAAAATTTAATTATAAAGTTATAAGATAAATCCTCTATAGGTCTCATTTTGCAAGATTGGCAAAAAAATATATATTTGTAAAAAAAATATAGTTTCGGAAAAAATAAATACAAATTCTCATCACCAATTCAGTCCTGTTCAAAAAAAATATTGCAAGTACATTAACAATATTATAATTTTATGATATAAAAATCAAACATTCCCAGAATAAGCATGGTAAATAATTAAAAGCGTATCTTCCCAGTACTATTAATATCACATAGTATAATTATATTGCGTTTTAGCAGAAAGCAGCGGGCCGCGGTCGGTTGCCGCTGCAGGCCCAGCGGTCGCTATTTTGTTGCCGCTGCGTACTATTGTCAATTTAATCAGTTCAATATGTTTTTTTTTCAATGTAAATTTCAATATAAGAGTTAAGAGCATTTAAGATGTCCGAATAATCGTGATTTTTCTGAATTTGCAAATCATTTATTAGAAAATGATCACGGTTTTGACAAAAATTTAGGACTTTCCAACTAACTAACTTACCATCACGCCGTTTCCCCGTGGGGGTAGGCAGAGAGGATAGAGCGCCATAACTCTTCTGTCCTGACTTACAACTTTCGCTTCATCTACATTCATACACTTCGCATGCAAGCTCGACGGTTGTTGAGGCTTATAACAGGACCATCTTCCAGTATCTGGTTAATCTGGTTAATTATTATGAATGTAAACAAGTCACAAGTGATGGTATTCGAGAAGGAGGAAAGTAAGACAATACTAGTAGGCAATGAATGTTTGGAACAAGTAGACGAGTTTGTGTACTTGGGAAGTTTGTTCGATAGAAGAGGGAATGTTGAGAAAGATATAGAGAGGAGAGTGACTGCCGGGAACGGTGCTTGAATGCTATAATTTCTAATAGAAATATGTCTACCGAGGCAAAACTAACGATACATAATGGAGTTCTGGTACCGACACTAATGTATGGAAGTGAATCCTGGAGCTGGCAGAAGAGGAACGAAAGTAAACTGAATGCGTTGGAGATGAGATCCCTTAGACGTATGTGTGGCAAATCCATGACTGACGATATTTAGACTTTCTATTTTACACATAAATAATTTTGGTCTGAAATCGAATGATTTTTAATCATTAGAAATTAGTAAAACAATTAAATTTAACTGCGAGTAATTAAGAACTTCAGTAATAATATTTAAAAATAATTTTTCAAATAATTTAGGAAAACAAGAAACAAAAGACATTTCATTCCGATATTGTGACAATTACGATATTACAAAGGCGAAAGGTTTTTCAGAAACATGTTGGTGTAATTAATCAAATAAAAGAAGTCAAAAAATACAATCAATATTTTTTAAATTTAATATGTATTTTTTTCAACTTTTAAATGCACGCGATGCAATTAATACCCTCCACTTCGAAATTCAAATAATTTCCAAAGTTACACTTCATTCGGCGCGTTTAGAGTGAACTTTTAGGATGCAACGAATTGCGTGCGCATCGTGAAACTGATTTTTTCACACGACGAAGTCCCGACTCACCAATTGAAAGCTGAGATGTCGGTTTCCCGAGCGATGATTTGACCAATAGCAATTCTTGTATACAAGTGACGACATCACATTATTAGAAAACGCTGTTACGAAAATTGCATGCGCTCCGGGTGCTGGTAGTATTGTTTTTTTTTTTTTTTAAATAGAGATGCGAACATGGAATTCGTGTCACATCAATATTCTTACTATTTTCAAATTAAGCTAAACGCTTGTGCTATGAAAATAGGAGTGACTTGCTTGTCTGGTGTGAGATTCGAACCTGCGATCTTTGGATCACGAGGCGAGAGTCCTAACCACAAGACCAACAAGCTACTGTTTATGTTCTATTTGCCAATGTAATTGTGATCAAATTCATAATGTCTTATTACGGTCATTAAATTATGTTCTCACTGATTTGTTTTCTCTTTTTTTACACAAGTGGACACTGTATTAAATGTGTATTTTTGATTTTTTGTAATTACGAGGCGAGTGTTGAAGGCAACGGAAATAGAGGGCGTCCGCGAAAGACCTGGCACGACCAGATACAACAAGTGTTTGAGGATGGCCCCGTTAAAAGCCGCAACAACCGTAGAACTTGTATGAGAAGATGTATGAATGTGGCCGAAGCAAAAGTGGTGTGCCAGAATAGAATAGTGTGGCGTTCAATCTTCTCTGCCTACCCCTGCGGGGAAACGGCGTGATGGTTAGTTAGTTAGATGGAAACTAGTTTATGATAACTTGAGTTGGAATACAGCGAGACAGATGGCGCTTGCGCATTCTAAACTTTTGCGTATGTACATGTGACTTTTTATGATTGTCAAAGAAGTATAACCTTTAATTATTAGCACGTGAGCACGCGCAGTATTGAGGTTCTTGAGCCATTGTTATTTAGTAGCATGTGTGTACGCACGTTGCTAGTGAGGAGCATGCTCATTACTAGCAAGGCTCAAAAATCAACCGCCGATTAATTTTGAGCATGTTCATTTGATTTGCGAGGAAAAGGGGTTATCTTTTGAGCATGTGTGAACAGGCTTGCTTACGAGCATGCTAATGTCATTTGCGTCTAGTATCGATTATTTATCAATGCGATCTTCTCAGCCCGCGACAGATGAAACAAATATGGCTCGTTGGGCAGATGACAAAACATTACTTTTCGTGACTTATTATAGGAATCACGAATGTCTGTGGAATACTCGGTTACCGCTATGTAAAAATAATATAGCAAGACAAGAAATAATGTTTATGAAACTTTATTAAAATACTTAAATGATTCAAATCTTACAATAAAAATTATAAAAACTAAAATCAAAACTGTGCGGATGGAACTGTTTTGATTTATTGATTCACTTGAATTTCCTGATTCAGTTTGCAATGTTTCCATTTTGAATAAGAGCGTCTCTATTCTATGACAAGAGCATGCCAGTAATAAGCATATGTGTTTGATTGTTAGCTTTGAGCATGCTTAAAATAAGAATGCTAATAACGGGAAAGTGTTTACAGTTGTTAAGCATGCTAGTCTAGTTTTGAACATGCTAATGAGCTTGCTCAAAAATAAGCATAATATAAATAGGCAGAAAATTATGGAATATTAAATTCTGAATAACATGTTAATTATAGTGGTTGAAATATTATGAGATGTATATCTTATTTCGGTTTCTTTTCAAGATTTATCCTTAGGAAAAAGTCACGCATCTTCTTCTCACTGCACGTCCCTAATCAGGGGGTGGTAGAGGGTAAAAGGGGAGGGGGGAAATAGCACCCATGTTACTCGCCGGGTTCTAAAGAATAAGTATGCAAAATTTTGGTCAGATCGGACAAACGGTGTAGCATTGTATAGAGAACAGACAGACAGATAGACATTGAGTTTTATGGATAAAGATATAAACACGCGCGTATTGGAATGCAACGTTGCGTCGAAATTTCAAGTCGATCGGCCGACTACTTTTCGAGTTTTGCGAACACAAACACACGCAAGCTAAATTTTTATATATAAGATGAAGTAAAAATGAAATTTTCCTCGAGTGAGCGTGGATAAATAATTAATAGCGTATCTTTCCTGTACTATTAATATTACATAACATTGCATATAATTATATTGCTTTAATAGCAGAAAGCAACTGGCAATCATTAACATGCTCGATGGTTTAATGTAAAATAAGTGTGAAATTGTCAATTTCATCTATCTTATACTTTTCAACATTAAATTGTATGCCATGTCATAATTTCCACTTCGAAATTCAAATAATTTTTGAAGTTATAATTATTAAACTACTACTACTATTAACTATTAAAATAAATAATAAATTAACTAAGGAAACTGTAAAACTCAGCTATTTGAAATATCCAGATAAGTATAATTTCATTAAAAATGTTCTCAGGTTTTCACGGCCGTTCAGAATCTTCTGTGTATAGTTTTCTGGGATATTCTGCCGTGTATATGTGACCTCTCTGGCCGACGTTTCGGATCCCATTGCAGGGTCCGTCATCAGAGCTGTCATCATGTCCATCATCAGGGCTGTCATCGCGTCACATTAGCCCTGATGATGGACCCTGCAATGGGATTCGAATAGTCGGCCAGAGAGGTCACACATACGCGGCAGAATATCCCAGAAAACTATACACAGAAAATAATTTCGTTGTGTGTCTGTCCGTTACTTCCTGTAAGGTCCTGTAACCAGCGGACATTTCCAAACTGACGACTTGTCCAAGTCCACTTGTGAGACTTGCAAGTGGTCTTAGACAAGTGCTATATTTATATATAATTAAAATATGCCATTCCACAAAGTTAACGCCAATTCAACGTGGCATGACCAGATCAACCAGATACTGGAAGATGGTCCCGTTAGAAGCCTCAACAACCGGCGAACTTGCATGCGAAGATGTATGAATGTGGATGAGGCGAGAGTTGTATGTCAGGATAGAAGAGTGTGGCGCTCTATCCTCTCTGCCTACCCCCACGGGGAAACGGCGTGATGGTAAGTAAGTAAATAAGTATATTTTTATTTTTTTATTTTTTAACAAACAGACCGTAAACAGGTCAATAATTACCCTAATAGATGGTGACCTAGAGTGACATTATAGTACAAAGTATGAACATTTCGTGAACATTTGGATATAATATACGAGTAGTTACACAATACACTTTTAACGGTTAGGTTAGGTTAGGTTAGGTTAGGTTTCATTTCATTATAATTAATAATGAAAAATAATAAAGGATAAAATAAATTGAGAATAATAATCAGACTAAAGCAAATCACTAAGATTCAACTACTTACTCACTTACTGTTTATTTAAATGACAACATTTCTATAAATCAAACAATAAAAATACAAACGTTGTTAATAACAATGGCGTCTTATAGGGTACAACAAACTCGGGTACATTTCTGTAAAAAAACTTTACAAGCGTCACCGATACGATTGTTGTCTGCGTTTTTACCCTAACGCAATATTTGAGATTAGATTGATGTGTCTACAGGTGGATATAGATGGAGTGCTATTGAAGGTCCCTTCTATAGAACACAAAATGAATTTTATTACCAACCATAATTTAAAATCGATTCTAAAAAACCATTCGATTTTAAACACATCTAAGTTACGAGCTAACTCGAAAACTTAACTTGAAAAAAGTAGATAAAAAAAGAATTGAAGAGATGCTTTTATACCCTCTTTCTTCGTATGTATTCGTAATCGACCAAAATATTAAACACCTTGTTTTAAAGCTTAAAACAAATTTTATAATCTTTTACTTCCTTACTATAATAAATACAATTCATTAAACCATATTTCTTAGTTGTCATATTAAATAATAATATGCCATTTTGTTCCGACGCAATGTCAAAGTTGAAACCGCCGGCTAAAATTAATAAATTTGAAATCGCAACGTACCGATATTGATGAATCTCGGAGATTACCTCCTACATACAAACTTACAAACTCCTTATATATTAGTATAGATCAAGGCATCTGGACATTTCTAATGGTCCATTTAGTGTATTTACTATTAAATTTTATTTTCAAATGCTATTTAGATTCTAAACTACTTTTTTAAACAACAGATGCATTAACAGTATTCATAAAAATTGTAAATTTTAAAATAATTTCTGAAATGGTACATAAAAAACATTCTTCTTCAAAAACTGTGCGCCCTGATGATGGACCCTGCGATGAGATGCGAAACGTCGGGAAGATTGGTCAGATATACGCGGATCAGAATACCCCAGAAAACTACACACAGAATGCTGTTTTGAATTGTCAATTTTTTTGTGTTTAACGGGTGAAGAATTTAAGCACATTTTCTCAAAAGTATGCAAATAAGTACTAATATCAAGGCAAGATTCTACTTTGAAACTTTGAAAAAAAAAAAAGAATTTCGAAAATCGAAAAGGAAAAATTGGAAGAAGCATTTTGTATAGAGCGGGCAAGCCTAAGTAAATTTGTTGTAATTTTTCCTTTACAAAAACCTTGAACGCGTTTATCTCCAAACTACTTTTTTACACAGCTTAAAATTTTCGAAACTACTGAACCAATTGTTATGAAATTTTATTTATATGAGTTCCTATGAGTGTAGATATTCTGAACACTCATAGCAACTGACTTAACCAGAACTTATTAAAAAAATATATTTAAAGTTTTTTTTTTGCAAAAAGAAGCGAAAAAACATGAAATTTTTTTCTTTTTTTTTTCGCCGCCATTTTGTTATTTTTGCATGTAAATTACAAATTTTAGTTCAGTTGATTGCACAAATTCATTTTATTTAGTTTTAGATGGTCCATTTTTGAAATCTCAACACCAGCGCTGACCCACCTACTATTCGAGGCGCTGTATTCAAATGGTGTTTTTGCACGTTTAAAGTGCATAAAATATACAGGGTTATTTGGAAAACATTAAAAGCCTCGCAGGACTATATTCCTGTCTTAATTATGAGTCGAAAATGATCAAGCTATTATGACCTAATATCAATAGTCATGGAGATATGCAACATCAAAAGTTGCATTTTCTTTCAATATTTCTGACTTCTTTTGTCAATCGTTCGACTATCATTACAGAATATCGAATATGAAAATTTATTCCCTTTAATATAAGTCAAATAAAATAATAAAAACCTTCGAATACCAATTGGAAAACATTGGGTTTTTATCGTTTTATTTAACTTGAATTGAAACGAATGAATTTTTCATATTCGATATAAGTTACTGTAATGATAGTCCAACGATTTACAAAAAAATAAGTCAGAAATATTGAAAAAAATCTAAACTTTGATGTCGCATATCTCTAACTATTGATATTAGGTCGTAATAATAGTCGTGTTCGACTCATAATCAAGGCAGGAATATAGTCCTGCGAGGTTATTAATGTTTTACAAATAACCCTGTATAATATTTTTTATTTCAATGTATTTCAAGAGTGTATTTGTTAAGCCTAATAAAAACTTTGATTTGATTTGAAAACTTGATATTTTTATTCATAATCTCACAAAAAATAAGTAAATATAATAAGGTAATAGTAGCCTTTTTCGAGCGCTCAAAGTATAATCCTACCCTAAAAATAAAATAATTTATTTTCTTGAGAAGTTGGCTTTCAGGAAGTTGATTTGTTCAAACGACAACATACTAATGTAGCACGTCTCAAACCTATCATATTATGCAGATCAAATTCTGCAATATTTTTGAGAAGTAATTTTCCTGTTTTCCCGCATTGAACCCAGGCTTATTATCAGAGCCAGGTAATTTATGGAGACCACAGGTACAGATTCCAAGAAGAAGAATAAGTTACTTCATCGAGACGTGATGTGCAGTTTGATCAGGGATAACAAGGATAATGGAAACACGGCTGTGGAGGAATCTTGAAGGGAATACGCTGTATGCCTTTGGGACGCCGAATGGCGCATTTTCTCCAGGATTTAGAAATTATCAAAAAATTTTCGCTATATACAAGGTGTAACAGAGCTAGTCCACAATACTTTACAGGTGGATTCCTGCCACGATTATGAGTCGAAAATGTTCAAGCAACCATATTCCACGCAACCATATTACACTATGTACAGTACGGACACTCTATGATGGCACTTTTGACGTTTAGACTTACATGAAGTTTCGTAATTAATGACAGCTAAACATTGGAGGACAAATGCTATACTTTATTGCGCGAACGCCAGAGTAGTGATGTCCATCAACATTAAATATGGAATGAACGAAATGATTCAAAATGTTATAGGATATTGATTGCCTGTATAATATGCGTAGAATACGCAGAATAAGTATCCAAAATAACACAACAAATCTGACAGATCGATTGTGCCCTCTAAATATGATCTTTTTCTATGGCTTTATTAGAGGGCAAAGAAAACGGCTACAAAACAATAAAAGTCGGATCAGACCGGGTGATGTTTTTTTGTCTCTTTTTTTCTCATGTGTCGCCATATTGTTTGAACTGAGTAATTTTTTTTTTTATAAGTATTTTAATAATTTTTTTTTATATTAAATTTATATTATATTAAAATACTTTTTTATTAAAATAATAAATATTTTAATAAAAAAGTATTTTACCACGTATAAAGGTTTGGTAAAATGCTTTATTATCCCTCTATATGTTGTAGATACTCTAAGGTTTTGACAGTTTTGTTTTAACGTTGTTACGGAAAGAACGAATGTGTGCACGCTGTGATTACGACATTGTTTTTTACCTGGCTTTAGATTTCGGACATTGATGCTTTTATATTTTGACCCCTGCTCGTTAATTTGGACTTTGTGAAATGTGTTTTATTATTCTTCTATAACCTTTTTTATGTACAAAGACTTTCTCAACTCACACCGTGCGAAGAATTTTTTTTTCGACTGAATTTTTTCGATAATGATTTTAAGTGTGTCACAACACTATTATCTGTCTGTCAAAAATGCCATCTTACGATGGCTCGAGTATAACGTTCACATTTCCACCCATGATGGACTGCCACATCTATCAATTTTTTGGAAGTTGTATATATGTTTAAGTTACACTACTTGTTCCGTATGCGAGTTGTATTTTTATAAATAACAAATAAGCAGTTTAATAATTTGTTTTTACTTACTCAATGAATAAATAAATTTAAAAAATTAACTATTTATCTTACTAGGGCTTCAAATATTGCAAAATTATGGATATTTCTAGATGTGAAACTTTCTGTTTCTACATTTGTTTCTATAGCATCGATCACTTTCGAGAATATTCCACTCAATTTCATACTTAGTACTCGCACGATATCTCGTCACTCGGTTTACAAGCGCTGGCTACACTGCTTTCGCTACGCTTTATCGCTGGTAATGACTTCCTTTTCGTTTCTAGTATTTACTCGACATTTCCAGTATTTACGAGAATGTTCCAGTTTTTTCTAGAGTGTTGCGGAGTCTTCCGAGTAATTGTTTTTAAGATCAAGTTGACGATCAGTTAAGAAAGTGATATTCAAACGTGCGAATATACTCCTTTATTTATCGGCCCATCAAATAATATTGTATCTCAGAAGTTGGCCGATACTGCGGCAATTAAAACATATTCCAATGTTCCTATGTCGAAAATGTTCAAGCAACTATATTCAAGCAAGTGATATTCCACGATCGTATGTGAGGACATAAAAACACAGGATGCAATTCTGCTTCCTGTTATGGGTTTTTATGAATCCCTGAAAGAAAAATTTTGAGGCGCATCTTCGGACCGGTTCTAGAAAATGAACTTTGGCGCAGACGTTACAGCAATGAGCTCTATACTCTATTTAAGGAACCAAATGTCACAAAATTCATAAAACTGGGAAGACTTCGGTGGCTGGGTCATGTGGAGAGAATGTCCGAGCATCAAGCACCAAAGTCCCTGCTGAACTCAAGGCCGACAGGGTGAAGGAGCTTAGGAAGGCCACAATTAAGATGGAGCGACAACGTCCTCGAGACATCTCTGCCTTAGAGCTTTGAAACTGGAGAGAGCTGGCACTAGACCGTGGTGTGTCGAGGAAAATTATTGAGGAGGCCAAGACCCACCAAGGGTTGTAGTGCCAAAAATGATGATGATGAATCTCTTTTACTCCACATTCCCCCCCAATCAACATACCAATCAATTGGAACATTAGATTCCAAAGATCTCATCTAAAATTGCAAAAGTCGTAAATGTTAATCAATTAAGTAATTATACGGGCATAAGTAAATACGTCTCGTCTATTTTTGAGTGATGGGTAACAATCACCGAAATAAATACATTGCTTTTTCCGAAAAGGTCGCATTACATTTTAAAATGTTTTCAATATTTTCAATGCGAATTCAAATATTATTAAGATGTTTGGGAGAGTGTTGTTCTAAAAACTATTGTAAAAACTAGTGTTGTTTTAAAAAATAATTAAAAATTGTTTTCATACTTTGTTTATTGCTGCTATCAAACTTTGTTTATTTCACTTTTCTCTTGTTTTATTTCTTATATAATTGGTAAGATTAGCGTTAAGGTCTGAAATTACATTGATATATCGAGTCGTTCATAATTGAGCTCCAGTAGGATATTTCAAGATGTTTCTTTGATTTATTGTACTGTGAACTTGTGAATACTCTAAATAAATAAATAAATAAATAAATAAAAAGTCTATTTTGAAACTAGCCGTACACATCTGCGTAAAATCACGGGAAATAATAATAATTAATGACGACCGCGAAACATGAGCGGCGCGCTGATTGCCTGTCACACTCGAATTATCAAAGTTGTCATTCCAGCAAGTTACGGACAGA